>VZTL01028998.1:6978-32964 GCA_013400535.1 Scopus umbretta
GACCTGGCATTGCGCCAAATTTTTATCATTGTCACATTCATTTCTTCTTAAATTAAACTTCAATTTTTATGAAATGTAAACTGATAAGTCTTATGAGGTCTTTGATACCATGTTTTCTTCATATGGTCTGCTAATCTCCAGTTGTACCAAGAGCCCAGCAGTTATGTTAAATGTCTGTTGGCTGGAAAACAGTGTCTTTGCTTTTAGGATGTGTATGTGTGTATACACACATGTAAAAGACAGTTATATCCACTATAATGCTGCACTCTTATTTCTTCCAGATCCAAATAAAACATGATGAATATATAACTTATGCTATATGATCAATATATAGATAACTTAGGTTGAGTACCTTTTGTTGAGCTACTGTATTAGAGTTTATGTAATTGAGAAATAAACACTCAAATTTAGATGTGAGCTTTGTTATCAGTTTAAATTCTGAATAGATTATTTGAAATTGGAGTAATTTAAATGGGAATGGGTATCCAAGAAAGGAGTATAGTTCTGAACAATTTATTGGTAGTTTGAAGCCATGAATGATTCAGGGCCTACATATCTTTAAATGACATGCATGAACTAGACTGCTGCAAATTACAAAAGTATGAGAATGATATAATATCATGTAAATTTGATATTCATCTACAAAGGTTGGTTGTTTGTCAAGCTGTTTGTGGGTTTACAGCTGACCTTTAAAAACTTCAGGATGAATCAAACTAATAGCCTGAACAATGAAAGTCTTTCAACAAGTGAGCATAATAAATCTCTCCACTTTGAGAGGGAAGCAAGTATAATACATAAAACTAAAGACGAGCTTTAATAGGCACGCAGATCACAGGGAATTAATTCTGAATATAGAAAGATTAATTATGGCTATGGTCACATAGAGGGTTGAAGATGTATGAATGCATTTGAGGATTCAAGATTCCATACCCTACTTTTAACTGTATCTTTAAAACAAATCATCATAAAAGTTATCTTTGTGAAACTGGGAACTTGGAACTTCAATCCCTTTACCTTTCAAAATCATGTCTTAGTCATGATAATTATGCTGCAATGTAGGGAACTGCTAATTTGTGTGGGTCTAGTTGAACTGGGGCAGAGGGGGAGAATGAAAAACTGATTCAAAAATAGCAACGCCAACTGTTTAGCTGTTATCAGCCAACTGATAGCTGTTTTTTAGGACATTGTAAAATGAAAAGCAGGTTGTGAGATCTTTAGGACAAATAAGCTCTTTGTTTTGTTCCATGCAAAGCCAACATAAGCCAGGATTGGCTCATGACTGGAGGGTCTTCAGTGCAAAGGTTAGGAAACACTAATCTTGAAGCTAGTGTTGGAACTTCTGATGTTGTGGCATTTCTGTGCTTATAAGATTAGCTTAAGGTGGTAGGATGCTTACTGTTGTTTGTAACCTCAGTAAACACACAACTCAGCATTTCCATTTGGCAGGGCAAAGTGGTATAATTTTAAATATCTATGCAACATTTATGACAATATGGCAAAGGGAATGTAATTCATTTAAGGAGCAATAAACATTTAAAAAAAAAAACCAAACCAAAACAAACAAGCCCAAACATTAAGTAGGATTATTAAAAAATTAAAGACAATTGGCAACTTGAAAGGTAGTCTTCCACTTTTACTGAAAATCATAGAATTTATTTCTTGCTAGCTGCCAACTGAATAACATGTACTGTGTGTGCTGCTTACAAATGGTAATCTTTACTGAGCAAGTTGCTTGCTTTTCTGCTGAAGTTCAGGATTGATTGTGATGCCAAGAAAAAGTCAAAAGTAGCCGTGTGTATGATTTTGTGTGCATGGAGAAGTGAATGTGTTTAAGGTATCAACACGGAAAGTTAAATTCAGTCTTAACATCACATTCTCAGCTGAATGCAGTATCACACTTAATCCATCTGCATCTGAACCACAGGTTGTGTTTAGTGTTGTGCTTAGTTACAATGATTGTGCTAAATCAAAACTCAATTTTCAGTGAGGTTCATCCAGCCAAATACCAAATATAATCATGTTTAAATTGGGACTATAAAACAAAGTTCTTATGAAATGTGAAGCTGGGCAGAAATAATTTGGCTCTGTCCTTCAGAAACTCTGGCTATGAGAGGTGAACTGTTTGAGCATTTTGAGCAAACACCAGTGAGTGAAGTTCTCCCTCGGCATTATGGAGTGGTTTTATCCTGTTCAAAATTGAACAGAGTTTGGTAGTATTTATGAACTTAGTGCTTTTCAGGCTTACTGGGATGCCAAATATAAAATGAAAACAACTGAGCATCTAGCAAAATGAGAGGATCTGTAGAGTGTAGGGGAAACGTAGTACGTGTGACTGTGCCTACCTCCTCCATATGCAAAAGGTACATATATTTATATGGTTTATTGTTGATTAAATGGCTATCAAATTATAAGAAGTGCTAAATTTAATGCCTAGCTATAATATTGCAAAGCGGATCTTCCTGTCACCATGGAGATTTTCGTATCACACAAGACAGCCTAGTAACTGTAATGCTTTAATTTTAGACTGTCTTTCATGCAATATGTGACCACGTTAATCTTTCTGTAAAATGAAAATGAATGCAGTAAAGGGTTTCTTCACTTAAGATGGAAATTCACATGAAAAGGTGCATGATGTGCTTATACCTTGTATAATACAACAAGCTTAGGAAGGCAGTGTTATGTAGTAAATTATTACTTAGTGTGTATCACCTTGGAATGGTAAAGTGGCATAAGATAGTGAAATGCTCAGAATGTACATGCAAGACACAACTTTGAAGAGAATGGCAAAATAAGTAGTCATAACATTGAAATGTTTCTATAAACAGATTTTTTTTTAATTTTTTTTTGCCACCTAAATGTACAGACTCTCCTTTGAAATCTGTTCTTGTCACTCTAGTAAGACTTGTGCCGCACAATGATGTTTAGCTGTAGCACTGTCTGTCTAGAGTTTTGCCTAGGTCTTAGTCTAGCTTTCCTTTCCCTCTTGCAGAATTCTGTCAAACCTGCTGAAGGGGTTAGAATGAATGCAGCTATTGGCTGCTCAGAATAGGCAAGCAGGCTGTCATGGCTTGCACAAAGTATGCAAGATACAGGACAAAGTTTCGTATGAGCTATGCCGTTAACTAGTCTTGGCTGCAGTATCTGACTGACATCGTGTCCATTCCAGAAGATTTTTCTAGGGATGTTCAAAATAGAGTGAGTATCTTGGGAAGTGAGAACTGTAGTAATTATGCTGACACAAGAGTGATATTTACTACAGTGGCATTTGGCTTTAGAGAAAGTAAAAAGTACTTGGCTTTTCTGCTGGAGTGTAGGAATACTGTTATAAATGCTTTGCATATGGACACAATGTCTCTTGTGCTCAAGAAACCGATGGTTCTTAGCACACTAAGTGTCTTCAGTGGAGACAATGGGGCTTGTAAAAAGAAAGCTTGCATAATGTTCCAATGAGCTAAGTTTTCAGTTGTTCTTTCCGTTTGTAAGCCAACACTGTCCATCTTTTTTGCTCAACTATTGTTTCATCTTAATTTTAAAAGCTACAGTTCAAAACCTTGTGCTTTCATCACTTGTGTCCCACAACTTAATACCATGAGAAGATGGAAACACAATAAAAAACTATACTTAATTTAGAACAAGGTGTCGCAGGAAGAGTGGGAGTGCACTTCTCTCGTAGGAGAGAAGTACAAATAGACAACGCTCAGGGAGACCCTCCCGTTGAGTCACGAGGTTCGGAAAGGATCCCCTTGCTTTCTAAACTCCTTCTCAGAGAGGAGTCCAGGTGCAGCTAGATCCAGTCCTAGTCTCAGACTTGGTCAACGGTTTATGTCTAAGGATATATTTTTTCTTCTGCTGCGTTAAAAGGTTAAAGTAACTGGGCAGGTGCCCAAATTTCTGTTGTGATTCCGGTCGCGTTCAGTGTACTGAACTATCCAAATCACAGAGGCACTCACAATGCAATACACCCTCAGTCTAGTCGTGTTCAATGAGAACTATCACGGCTAGATTAATAAATGGTGCAGTTTATTAAAACAACAGACACATGGACACACAGGTCCTTTGGATTACCGGTGATGGATATCCTGNACACCGCTTCACCCTCTGGACAGTTCCTCTTAGAGCCAGCATACCAAGTTCCCCCGGTGTTCCAACATCTAGGGTTGCCTAGGGAACTTCAGGGAATAGATCTTTTGCTTGTTAGCTGCACTCCACTCTGAAGGTTTCTATAATGCTGTGCCTTTTCTATAAATGTGGATATAAGTTTAATTTCTAAGTCACCCCCAGCAATCATTCCACACAAGGTCACTAAGTTTTTTCTGTCTCTTTTTAAATAAGGCTTTAACAACTATTTAGGAGGCTATGTGCAAGTATTTTGATGTAGAGGTTAAATGTTTCTGAACAAATGATATTTCTGTCTTCATATCACAAAGTATTTGTTTGTTGTCTGGAATAACAAGAGACAAATATGCTTTAACAGTCACTTTTATATAAAAATTCCTCAAAGCCCTGACTGAATAGTGTTAAAAGTTTTGGAGAGCTTGTAACAGCAAGGAAATAGTGTCTCTAAAGTATGCTAATAACATTTGCTCTTGACTTTCAGATGAATGACAATGTGCCTGTTTGGGAGAGCATCCTAAAATAGCTTCCCAGGGTAATACTAATGCTAATCAATCACTATGTTGCTGTTTTTCACATATAAGCTGAAAGATGTTGGAGTTCTGTTGCGGTGTTAAAGGTGGAATAAGTGGAAGGAAAGGCTAGCACTTATTCAAATACCTAGCTGGACCTGGTCACATTGTAGTGACAGGCTGTCTAGGCCTTCCCATGTAAGACATTATCAGAATTTTTGCAGATAGCTGATTTAAATGGCTTCTGGTACTGTGGAACATGGTATCTTGCTAGTGTGAATATCCACTGAAACTATGGAAAGGTAAGCTGTGCTGAAACACTACCAGAAAGTTAGAGCAAAGACATTATTTTAAAATAGTTTCACTTTCTTTCTATATTGTTATATCTTCTTTAACTCATGCTACATAGCTTAGTACTGTTCTCTCAGTACTTTTGATTAATTTTCTAAATTATTCTAGAAAAGCAAAGGCTGGAGATGAAGGAAGAGACTTTTATAGGATGAAAATATAACCTTATCATGCTTGTCTACGTGATTGTTAGAAAAACTCCCCACAACCTGTAGTGTTAGCAAAAAATTGTGAATTCAGAGTCTTAAATCTGAAGTTAGCAGTGCTCACTGACGCGAGAGTGCTAGAAGATGCTGATGGAAGTGCTGGAAACAGCTGTACAGAGCATAGAGCTAGGTAGGAGTGAGATCCACAGCTATCCCAGTGGCATGTTCTGGCTTGGAAATGGAGAACAGTTGGGTGGCAGCCAGACTATGGAAGATCAGCCAGATCTCACTGTAACAAAGAAAGATGCCATCCCTCTAATTTTACACGTACACAAAGATGATTTTGGTGTCCTGGGTAGGCTTTAAAGAATTGGACAGGCTTAAAGAGCTTATTTGAAACAGGTGGGAAAGATTTGAAGCTCATTTCTAAATATGGTAATTGTGTAATAAAAACAGATGACTTGGCAGAGAAATTTTTTGGGTGATTATTCCCTTACACCCAGTTGCATCTGGACTTCTCTGCCTCCTCTCCCTCCATCTTTCCTACCCTTTGTGTATGTGAATCCTCAAAAGTGTATAAATACTCTGTCCTATCAAACCCGGAATTCTTATGTCATCACTTCGTGTCTGGCAGTGTTCCCACTAAAGAGTGTGTATAAGTGCTTATTTTGTGAACAGAATCAATAGTTCTCTTCTTTTCCATTATTTTGTCTTATGAACCTTGGATTCTGACATGTTCACTATATTACATCTAAGATAACCTTCCAGAAGATTTAAATGCCATATTTTCAGGACTTCTTTTGTTTTAAACTGCTGTTGTTTCATCAGTAATCCCATTTCCACCATATTCTTTTGTATAATAGGTATAGAAATCACTTATTTGAAGACTATTGGGTACATAGTAACATTTGTAATTATCAAGTAATTATCATTACTAGTGACTAAAGAGATGAAAGGAAAGAGCAAATGCTTTTGAGTTGTTGGGGCTTTTCTTAGTCTTAAATACATTCATTTTTCTTGTGGTAGTCCACTGAGACTAAGAATTTAGGATTGCAGAAAAACAGTTAAACAAGTGTGTGCTTAAAAGCATGAAGTGATACTTTGGCTCAGCCTTGCCTTCCAAGATGGATGAATCCATATTTTTGAAAATCAGACACCATGTATAAGCAAGTGTTCTCAGTGAATGACTTGGTCATAATGCCAAGTTTCTTGATTAATATGCCTGTGTGTGGGCTTCCATGAGTACTGTGTAGTAGCATAGCAAAAATTTGAATTCTAAGATCCCAATTTGACCCATATAACGCATAAGTTTATAACATGATAAAAAAAAAAAAAGAACACAGACCCTTTTTGAACTAGACCTGTATTCCTAACCATTTTTGAACTAGACCTGTATTCCTAAAGTGTAATTTAATGTCTTTCTAATGTCTTAGATGTACTGTAACCTCCTAGGAATAAACTTTTAATTCATGTTATAATTTATTTCTGACAAAACAGTTCTTTTTAAAAAACTTCATTCTGAGATTATAAAGGCTTCACTTTAACTATATCCTGTAGCAATACAGCCCCATAAGAAGCATTTGAACTTGCAATGAATATCAATTATTCTGGAAAGCAATCCACTCGGCTCCAGAAGAATGCCATGGCTGGCTTGTATTAAAGGTGTGTTCAGGGTACATGGCCATTCTGCTATGTTACTCTAATAGTACTGTTAACTTCCATAGCAAATAATGTCTTTATCTTTCTCTGTGTATTCATCAGGGCATTGTGCTGTGTCTAGCTTATAGAATTTGGCTTTACTACTTCCATTAATCTTCTACTTGTCATGCAATGTCTAGTACAAGGGTAATTGATAAAGAAGTGTGAACTCAACTGAGTAAGATATATAGAGTGACCATGCTTTGAAAAATGCATACGATGTTACTTGTTAATAGTAAATATGTTTAAAGAATGGTTTGTCACTCTGGGTGACAGATGACATTTCTTGCTTGGTATTGTGAGGAAGGTTATTACAGCTATGATTTATGAGTGAGTGGATTAAACTGTAAACTGTGGGATTATGAGAAGGCAAAGGTTTTTGTTATTTGTTTTACATATTGGCTCTCAATTTCAGAGGGGAAAAACCACTTGTAGATTATCACATCAGATGTCAGTCAGAGGAAAAACTGTATCCATAGACAATAGAAATTGTGTGGTACCTGGAATAAGCATGCCTTCTTCTAAACAAGTAAGCTATACGTTTTTTTTTCCCACAGAAAGGGCTTTCAAAGACATAACACCCCACAGAACATGATTGCAGTCCTCTTCTCTGAGGATTTGTTGCTCGCAAGCAAGCTGGAACTTCAAAAAAGCTTTTTGAAAATAGTTTCTGATAGCTTGGGGAGAAAAATATATTAAGTATGGAAGTGCTCAGCCTGACAGTATGGGGCTTTTGTGTGTGCTGCTTCCACCAGCCCCACATCAGAGGCCCCATGGCAGAGTATCCAGGGGATCAGTTCAGCTCTGTACATTGTGTACGTACAGTGTCCTGCAGTGGGCCACTTCCATTAAGGTGTTTATCCATTTGGCTTGTATTTCCTGTTTAGGAAAGAAAGTACTTCCATTTTATAGAAGAATATATTTTATAGTTGTTTTATGTTGCTCAATGGGCATCACTATTTATTTTAATATAGTTGTAATAGAGGATTATGTGTATATCAAATTGCATCAGACCTTCATAAGACAGATTGTGCTTTGAAAATTGTGTAAAGTCACATAAACTTGTGTAAATTTAAGTATCACAATTCTTCTAAATATTACACTGATATGTACTAAAATGTTTTGCAGTAACTAAAGTTGCCACAAGGTTTGAAATAGATATATAGTTTGAAATCCAAAGTATATATTTTGCCTTCTACTTCCAAAGTATATAGTTCATCTTCAAGTGGCTGCCTACTCACTTTTTTTTTTTTTTCATTTATTACTAATGCATATTTTTGTAGCCACTCACTTGTTAAAAAGCATACAGACGGACGGAATTTAAATCTTTATGAATGAGATGAAATATTAAATAAAGTTTTGATTCAAATTGCTCTTCTTAATAAGGTACAGTGTTCTATTAGTATGGAACACAATTGATGAGCTTTTTGCTAGTGGATATTTCTGTTCATATAAGATGCTGCATGGTATGAATGAAACATCAGGCTTTTATGCTAAATCTCATCTTCTTGCTTGGCATTCAGAGATCTTTAAGCTATTTGGTAGGTGGAGGCTAAAATATGCGTTTGATAACACCCTGAACTGGCCATGAGTTTCCACTTTCTTTTGTAGTGCTGAAGATAACGTTATTGTCATGAAGTTATCACTAGAATTGCTGGGGACAAAGTTCCCAAGAAAATGGTCTGGGAGTATTAAAACTCTGAATTTTAATACAAATCATAAAACTGAGAGAAGCAAAGCCCTTATTTAAAATAAAGCAAAACTGAGACTCTCTCCCAGACTTCTTGGCAGGAAAATACTACCAAAAGGCACTTGTCTTTCAACCACAGACAAAACTATAAGTTTGTATGTTTATCCTGTTTGTTTCTAATGGATAGTTGGAATATGCAGAATGGATGTTGTGTGTAAGAGTATGTTGTGAAGAAGCACATAAGGATATAAACACCCAAAGTATGCAATCTGAACAAGAAGTCAGGTAGAACACATACTATTTTTTTCTTAAATGCTGTTATTTGACTTTATAAAATAGCATTGAAGTTTTACATTTATTTGACTTTTTTTTTTGTTTGTTTGTTGTTTTTGTAGCTGCTTTGAAATCTTTCCCTGTGGTATGCCTTTTGCATACCAGTTTCTTAGCTGCTACTGTTACAGTTCTGAATATGTTCTGGAATTCCTGGTTTGGATGTTAAAACATATAGGGTTTTTTCAGTCCTTTTATTTATTCTTTTAAATACAGGGTTCTTGACCATGCTGTCTATGAACAAGCAGATCTGTGAGTAAAACCAGGAAGAAACCCATGTCCATAGGTACAGTTATAAAATAACAACTATGATTGTTGTTTTTTTTCCTCTAAAAATGGAAAAAATACTAACAAAAAAAAACAGTTAAAAATACAAAAATGTCTGAGGTGATACAGTGTGAGAGTAGGGAAGGATGTTATCACTTGTACTGGCAATGGAATGTCTTGATTGGAGGAGGAGAGGTCTTTTTGGAGAGGAGCACCATATTCCTTTATTTAAAACCTGCAGTGGCTGCTTAGACCTACAGTTGTCCAGCTGCTCAGAATCCCTAGGAGGCAAATAAGAGGCATGACAGAAATTAGGCACTCTGTGCACTGTAGGTTATTATTCTCTGCTCTCTGGAGCTGCTATTCCCATAAGAGTATTCCAGTGGATTTTATCACAATATTCCTGTAAAAGTCCATGTGCATTGCACTAAGGAAAGCGTCAGTCACAGGCTAGAAAATGATTGAAACTCACAGGCTGTTTTGTCAAGCTATGACAGACGAGTTTTTTCTGTTGACACAGTAATATTTTTCACTTTTTCAGGATGGATAGGCTGGGGAAGCTGTCACGAGCATGGTGAGCTTCACACAGAGCTAGGGAGCTGGGAACAACACGGCAGGAGAAAACATTCTGTACTTGAAAAGAGTCTTCTGCTGTAGGCAGCAGAGATTTGGGTGGTGTTTGGGTAATCTATTTTGATGATAAGCAGGAGAAACATACCCTTTCTAGGTACAATTTCTATTTAACTCTAGATTCTACAGAAAAATGGGTTTGTTAACAAAAAAAAAANATGGGGTTTTTAAAAAAAAAAAAAAAAAAAAAAAAAAAAAAATCACTGAGATTTTTAAGCCTGAGAGAGTCTTATGCTGTGCTCAGTGACCTTGTAGCTACAAAGCAGTAATAAACTGTTTTGCCAAGGTTGTAGACTCGGGTAAAAGGAACTCTTAAGTCTCTATTGCAAACCTGAATTCAGCTGTTACCAAAATTGAAATCAAACTTGTTCTGAGCTAAATGCTTGTCTAATTGCTTCGGTTAGCTCCAGTCGTGGTTTAGCCCTAGCCAGCAACTAAACACCACACAGCCACTCGCTCACTTCCTCTGCCCCAGTGGGATGGGAAGAGAATCGGAAGATTAAAAGTGAGAAAACTCATGAGTTGAGATAATAACAGTTTAATAATTGAAATAAAAAGACATAAAATACTACTACTACTACTACTACTACTACTACTACTACTACTACTACTACTACTACTATATAAAGCAAGTGATGTACAATGCAATTGCTCACCACCCGCTGACCGATGTCCAGCCCGGCCCCAAGCAGCGATCACTGCCCCCCAGGCAACTCCCCCCAGTTTCTATACTGAGCGTGATGCCATATGGTATGGAATAGCCCTGTGGCCAGTTTGGGTCAGCTGTCCTGGCTGTGCCGCCTCCCAGCTTCTCGCTGGCAGGGCATGAGAAGCTGAAAAGTCCTGGGCTAATGTAAGCACTACTTATCAACAAGTAAAACATCAGCGTGTTATCAACATTATTCTCATCCTAAATTCAAAACACAGCACTATACCAGTTACTAGGAAGGAAATTAACTCTATCCCAGCTGAAACCAGGACACCCCAAAGATGATATTACAACACCACTCTTGGAAATGCTATTCCAATGTTTAATTGTTCAGGTAGCAGGTTTTCTTGGCTAACCTAAATTCCCTTGTTCCAGTATAAACTCAGGTTTTTCTTCCTTTGTATTCCAGACTGGAAGAAGATATCATTTGTGTTCTCTTGCAGAGATGTATTAAAGACTTCCTTTTTTTTTTCAGGCTGTGATGTATATGCTCTTTCCTTACAGATTACATCCCTGAAATCCTTTCAACAGACTTGCTCCACTGCATTAAACTCTCTCCAACTACTCCTTTTCTTTGAGATGTGACACCTCAAACTGGATGTTACTGTCAATGCCTGGTAAAAAAGAAAGATTTACTTAAGTGTCCTCTAGGTTGTATTTTGCTTTGTGTATCTGATCATGCTGATTGGCTTCTTCAGCTGTATGACACATTACTTAGGTTTATCTTGGGATCCATTATAACCTTTGATGCTAAAGGGCTTTCACCTAGCCCTCATAGTACCTCATTGTACTGAGTTATTGTTATAAAGACTAAAGCTTCCTTGCACTTGCAATTTAGTAAAGGCATAGAGGTGTTTGAGGTTTTTTTCCCAACCACTTCAGCTTAAGATCCTTTTGCATTTTAGTTTTGTTCTGTTCTCCCAAGTACTTTCAACCCTTAATGTTACTAATGAAAATACTAACTGCTGTTGGGTGTAGGACAGACTCCTTCAAATCTGTGATGAATCATTGTGTTTGAAGTCTGCTATGTGTAGATACTCAGCACATTTTTTCCAATCCATTATGAGTGTTCCTTAAGATAACCTCATGGAAGACATACTGTCAAGACTGAACTTTGAGCGGGTCTCAAAATGTGACCACATCAAGAGTTTGCTAAGATAGAGACAAGACTTCAGTTGTTTCTCCTGTATTCTAAAGATATGTTGCTTGTTTTGTAGGAAGAAGCTAGATGAATCTAGAATGCCTGTTCTTGATAAAACCACATTCTTCTGATTTCTTTTTTTTAAAAAATTCATTTTACACTTCTGCAAAGGCTTTAAATTGTTTAAATATTTCCTTCCATATATTCTGATGAACTCCAGTTTATATGGCTGGTCTACAAGATCTTCATTGCTCCTATACCTTTCTTTATTGGTTTTCATTCATCTGGATGGTTACTGTCTCCCACCATGTTCACCAATTTTTATTATGAATAACTTAGAGAATTTACTGAAACAACCTCAGAATATTCAACAACGGATTACATCTCACCCAAACAAATTTAAAAACATTTAAAAGAACTCTCCAAGATGTCCTTCTACTATTTTAGCCAGCAATCTTATCCCTTTGTCCCTGGTATTGAGTTAGCTTTCTCATTGCGAGTTACCTGTCTAGTTAAGGCAGCCAGAGGAATGCTTACCTTTGGCCTTCTCAAGGTTGCTTGTTCTACAGCAGTTTATACTCAACTAAAATGCACATCATTTATATATGCAGGTATAGCAGTTACCTGAAATGGCTTTGAGTTCCAAACAGAAGGCCAGTACTCAGGCAGTAGTAGGTTTTTAACAAACTTTGCTTAAAGATGCACACTAAGGGACAAAAGTTGTATTTGAGCTTTTGCTTCCTCCATTTTTCCCAAGCAAGTCAGTGAGGCAGTACCTGCTGGAGCTGGAAACGGAGTGTCTGTCAAATGGAAGAACACTGCCTGCCACTAACAATGTTTAAATGCAACCCTGGCTGCTACCAAGACTTGCTTTCCTGCAGGAGGGGAATGGTTTGCTGCAGAAGGACAATGTGGTATGAGAATTCATTCTCAGCTGCTGTCTTGCCACGTAGAGCATATATTTGTATTGTATACTATTAACGTCCAACATCACAGTCAGTGTGCATCTTAAGCTGTAATAAGAGAATAACAGTGTATGCAGAAAGCAGCCTCTGATATCAGAGTTGTATATAGACCTTTACTTTTTGATAAAAATAAACTTTTTGTATTAAAAGTGTTAAAACTGATTCCCTTCTACAAGTCCCAGAAGAACAGACAAATGGGTCCTCTCCTGATATGCAACTAATAACTTCTCAATGTTACGTATTTGCAGCTGAGTTGCTTTTTTTTTTCATTGATAATAAAATTTAAGCTGAATTCTGATCAATTCTCCCCTTCCCCAATGTATTCTTAAGATAATTTTGATAGTTACAGAAATGCTCATGGTACCTTAAATATTCTTGATGGTGCTACTTAGAAATGATGTAGTTTGAGAGGGGAATCACAGAATCTGGATTTGAAATTAAAACCCAAAATCTACTTGTTAGACAAAGCACAAACACTGAATGCAAACAGGAATCCACATGTCATCTTACTCTTTACTACAGAAAGTGATCTTAATTTAGGACCTTAATACTTTTTCACTTTTTCTGCTGTTGTGGTTGAGTGAAAGAGTCTCTCACTTGAGAGAATTTAGAATTCAGCAGGGACCAAATCTGAATTAGTTACGCATTTTTGTCTTTCATTGTGTTGTGTAGTTGCGATTGTCTGCCAATGTTTCTCAACTTTCCCAGGTTTAACCTTTTAAACTGGAATGCAACTGGCATGGGAAGTCTTGCAAATGCCATAATCAACAAATATGGATATAATTAAAGCAGTAATTTCTTACTACAGGCATATCTTATGCATTTCACTTTCACTGTCAGTATGGAAATGAACAGAGCAATATATATTCATAAAGTATCGTGCAGTCAAGTTCTAAGATATATTTTTTTTAGCTCTTTTCTCACAGCCTTTTCTGGAGAGTTACAGTCTCTTACTCCCAACAACTAATAAACCCAGTTGTGTTTTGG
This sequence comes from Scopus umbretta, assembly GCA_013400535.1. NCBI lineage: Eukaryota > Metazoa > Chordata > Aves > Pelecaniformes > Scopidae > Scopus > Scopus umbretta. Next base: position 20,515 of record VZTL01028998.1, read on the forward strand.
TTTTTAAGTGTCAACGCAGAATGACAGTTCCTACTGGTCATTATAAATGTGGCCAGAATTGCATTTCTATTTGGACCCATTAATCCCCAATAGAAAGTGTTCAGCACACTCAGAGGAAAATAGGGCAACTGTTAATCCATCCAAAAACTGTGATGCTAGAAATCTCCTAGCTCTTTCCATTTCAGTCATGTTTTTGAACGTCCCATAGTATGGACTATCCAATGAGATACGTTTGCTGTTGTTTAGGGTCTGGGTTTTTACCTCAAGGAGCAAAAAGTCAATCTGACAATCTACAAGCATTGGGTACATCTTAGTTTTAGATTCCTTGAGGAAACTGCTCCTCCAGTTCTGCAGTGAAGCTTTAGCTTCCTAAAAGAAATGCAGTTGAGAGCGCCTGCAATTGTATTTAAAATATAAAATAATGAGGTACCTAACGTAGTTTCATGTGCTTTTTGTGTCCATCCTTCCCCACACCCAATAATTGGTAGCCTGCTTTGCATTTATAATTTGATATGCTTTAAAGCAAACATTCTTCACTTGCTGATGACATTGTCAGTCCTATAAAACTCTCTGATGCAAAACAATGATAGTAGTCTTTGCTTTGTTTCCAAATGATAGCTTTAAAACCTGTAATTTTAACCCACCTGCTGTTAGAGTAAATACCAGTTTCACAGTCTGATCTGCTGCTAGATTTTACTTTCGCATACATGTTTTGATGCACTTCTCTTTCTTTTTCCACAGAAATGGCACAGGTTTCTGTAGTGACTTCTTGCTTAATTGGTTTGTCTACAATTAAATATCAGATGTGAGATTATGGCTTATTGCTTTGTTTTTTCCCTTAGGGTCTACTTTTGCTGAGGTGCCAGGCACTCCTAAGCTAGACTGACCCCAGAGAGAAGTAAATTTTGAAATCTAACTTGAATACAGGAACTGAAGAGTTTTAACGGGGGGGTGTGTGTGCGTGGGTGTGTGGGTGTGTGTGTAATCTCTATTAAGTAATGAAGAACTCACCTGTTGTTATTTAGTTAGACCTTAAACAGCACCTATAACTTTTGAATAAGTTTATTTGGATCTGTGTAGTCCATATTGACAGATTTCCCTCCTGGAAACTTTCTTTTCGTATGAAGAAGTAGACATTATGAATTCAGCCCATAAATGTGTTGTCTGACAAAATGGGGACTGCTACAGTAAGACAGAAATCTGCCTCTTTTTGGTGTCCCCTGTGCTTACGACTAAGAATTATCTGCTTTCCTACAGGTTAAAATTCTGGTATAAACATTTATGGAGGTGATGCTTTTGAACACTGAGATGATCATCTGGGGCTGGTAATGGTCCCAGTTTGAGCACCACTGATCAGAAGATGCAGAACACTTGTGGAAGAGGCTGTGAGACCCAGATGGAGGAGGAGCTGCTGCAAGGAGAAGGGTCTTTAAAGGAGGAAGTCAGCTCTGAGTTTTATGGCTTTGCTCACTAACATAACCTTGATTTTTAGAGAGAGCTGTGTCTAATTCTCTATGTTTTTCCCTAGGTGTTCAATAGTGTAACACTCAAAACAATGTAACTTGCAGCCCTTAGTCCTATTTTTAAAATCAAACACGCAAATGTGAGGGTTAACTATTTTCTTCTTCTTCGTGATGAAGTCTTATATATCCTTGTACTAATTAAAAAAAATGGTTTGTATGCTGCTTCTAGAAGTAGATGAAGGCAAAATTAAAGTGTCTGTCCAACCTAATCAGGCACAGTCTTGGATCAGGCAGATTATATTTGAATGTGTCTAACTCTGCAGCCGTGCCATCCTGTTCAGAGAAAGCTGGATTTACCTCTGAAAAAACCCCACCCCAAAACCAGAAACTAAGCACAGAAAACCCAAACCCCCAACACCTAAAATCTGCCTCATTTCAATGAGACTATAGTCTTCCAACTGCTCAAAAAAACCTGAGGGAAACAGCAGTATCATTTGTGCAGTAAAATCAATCGGTTTTGATTATAACAAGAATATTTTGGTGGAAAATGCTTTCAAATTTCACATTCATGAATTCCAGAGCAATTTTTCTTCTGAAAAAGACATGCTGCTCTGATGTTGAATTAAATTTCAAGCTATATTATGTCATGTGTACACTTGCTTGCAGACACAAGTGTATCTTGGTGTATTTATGATAATCTATAACTCAAGGAAGTGTTAATTGGCTAATTGTCTTTGCAAAAGCTAACAAAGTTTTTTTTTTAAATAATCGAATAACTGCAGCTTTGCTCATGCTCCTACTGAAAGTAGAGATTGTGTTATTTTTATGCCTCTGGAAAAAAAATGCCTACTTCCAACTTATTTCTGTAGAGATGTTTCTTTGTTTTTTTTTGTTAAAAAAGTGGCAGGACCAACACCTAAGTTACGAGGGTGTGAACAAAGTGAAGACTGTTAGTCCTGGTTGCTGTTTGCAGGCGCGCTCCACAGCCTGGGTCCCTGCAGTGCCTGGGGAAGCACTCCTGGGCTGCTCATCAGCTGCTGCGTGAAGGAAGCCAGCAAAGCAATCCCTACGGTGAGGTTGCAACCTACCCAGCTCACTGCAAAAATTGTAAGCAATCGAATGGAGTTACATATTGCTTCATCAGTCTCTCACTCCAGCCTCCTTGTCAAAGCCAGAAGAATATACTGCATAGTCTTAGCATTTAGTAAAAATATGTACAGTGCGATGAAAACAAGTGGGTCATAACCTGGAGACTGTGATCCTTTGGTGGCTTTCCAGGTCCTTGTGGTATTTCTTCATGTTGTTGGGACCATCTTTCTTCTATTTTCTCTTCTCCTGTCCTCACTGCTTGCTTTTTGTAGGTTCCTAATTGCTGTGTGCAATCAGTTCTTTGTCCTGTCAGATGCTTTGACAAGTCTACCACACTGCCAATCCCTGTTTCTAGCTCTTTCTGTGTTTTGTCCAGTATAGCAGAGCTAAGTAGCAGATGACTTTCTGCGGTTTCCAAATTGACCTGCTCTGGTCTACGTTAATACTGGCTTAGCCTACGTGCAGATTGTTCATTCTTTTACTACAGAGTTTCTTATTTGATAGTCATTTGCTTTCATTATTTTGGAGCCTATATTAAGGTTCCAATCTGTATCTATAAATTTTCTTAATAATCATAACATAAAACATATTTAGATTAAGTAAAAGGTCCAGGAGACAACTAAGAGTGGAGCAAGATTCTCCCATTGTAACCTTTCAGTAGTCACCAGTCTGCTGTGATTCAAGTTCCTGCTGAGCCAGGGACCGCATCTGTACTTGCAGGTAACTCAAGGTTCAACTTTAACTCCAGTTCTCCTGTAATGCTTTTCCAGATATGAATAAGCTTCAGACAGTGTGCCTTTCTGGCAATGAAATGATCTGCAGGAAGTTTTGCTTTAAATTGGAAGTGAAATTATTGGAAGGTAGTTTGTTAGGGTAATCTGATGGGCTGTGATCGTTGTCCAAAACCTACATGAAAATAAGAATCTGTTTCATCCTCTTTTCTGTTGAAACGGGAAAATATGAATTTTGTTCCTCTGTGTTTTGTTTTTGGGGGAGGGGGTGGTCTGTGGGTTTTTTTTGTTTTGTTTTTAAATGTGGCTAGTCTTTTCTTGAAGGAAGATATTTGCTGATTAAACTGCAGGGTGAAAGATTTTGTTCACAGTTCAAATGTCAGAGGCATATGTTCATAAATATGCTGTATGGCATATACTGACTGCTTGATGCTGTTTTCATAAGGTGCTTTTCTGTATTAAGGACAAAGATGTTTAAATTAAATATTGAGACTAACTGCTATATTAATTACTTATGAATGATTAAGCAACTCTTCACCAAAGTCAGGAGGATAAGAACTATCTCTGCAAAGATTAGGAGAAATAATACTTTCTTGATGAACATTGTAAGTTTAAAGGCTTAATAGGAATCAAGTAATTTTTAAGAGCCTATTTAAAGAGTCAGAAGAGTACATTTGCAAAAAAAGGGAAGGTATGAACTCATTGAATTCAGAATTTCAACTATTGAAACCTGGCTGAAATAGCAGTATTGAAGGAAAAAGATTAAATCACTGGCCATAAAACCATTGTAGTACAACCCTGCTGTCAGTGTATCAGTGGCTGATTGTCCATGCACTGGCGACGCTGTTTCATTACAAGTACTGAGCTAAAGAAATCCAAAGGTTGTATGGAGGCAGTGGCAGCTGAATCCCTCTGCGGGGCCTGTTGTCCCTTGTAAAGTAGCATTTAGAGAGAGAAGATTGCTTCTAGAGCATATCACTCTTGTTCCTTTACTTCTCTTATTTGCCCCTGTATGCTTCCTGGTTTATCCCCTTTTGTACACTATTTTGCTCTTGTTATTTTCATTATAGTCTATCCTTCTCATCTTTGCAGGCAACAAAGATTGGCCACAAAAAAGATGGTGAAAGGGAAACTCCAAAGAAACAAATAATCCTGAATGTGCAAAAGTACAAAAATGTGTGGTGGATGCAGGTACTGCAATATCAGTGATGAGTTTACATTGGGAAGATGCTATTCTTTCAGTTACTCTCATGTGCTTTAGATTTCCAGTCTTTGGTGGTGTTTTGTAACTTCCAAATGAAATCCAGTCTTTCCAATTAAAACGGAATATTGAATGTTTGTCATCCCTTTCCACCTACAAATAAGGAAAACCAGTGAAGATTGCTTCTCTGCACTGAATCACACCTTGGACGGTGATATCTGGGGTCCCCCTGATATGGGGGGAATCCAAGAAGTAATGTGGAGCTGTTTTTGAGTGTGTAGCTGATGGAATGAATTGGAAGGGGACAAGGCAAAAGAATGTGGCTGTGGAGCTGTATTTTTTGTTATAATTCTGGTGGAATTATTATGGTGAACTCTAAGCTTGCTGTGTAATTAGGGCAATTATGAGAAATGGGAAAGTAATATCTTAAAAGTAAATAATTGGTGTAGGCTATTTTATTGGGAGGGCTGTCAGAGGTACTGGGAATTAGCCAAGTAACTCAAGCAACCTCAGGTGCTGGGCATCACTGTGGAGTTAGAGCATGTTTTATCGGAAGGTTCATCTGGAAAGGGTGAGGAAAGGTTGAGCTTGCAACTACTGCTAACAGAATAAATAAAAAATAATTAAAAAAAAGCGGGGTGGGGGGTGGACGCTAGTTAGCTGCTGAATATGCTGACCTCAGCTTTCCTGAATAAAGAAAAAAAAATTAAAAGGAATAAAAATATAATGTTTCTGTCTGAAATGTGAAATGTTTGAGAGCTACTGAAGACTAATGAGGCCAGTTCTGAAATGAAATGTCAAAATGAAACATTATTTTTGAGATTTATTTTTTTCCCCCTCATGTTTTCCTAGAACTGCAATTTTGGTGAGTGCAGTGCTGCCCATGTCTTCCTTCTCTCTTATGCCTTCATTGCTTCTCTGTTTGCAAGCATAACATTCCCAGCTGGTCTGCAGATAACAACTGTACTTTAAAATCCAAGCTGCATCAGTGGAAACCAGTAATTGGTCCACCGTATTTATTTGCAAATACTGTATCGAGTGTTCAGTCTGCATCTCATTAACCTGAAATGGTTGGTTGGGGTAGCACAGGGGCTGTCAGGTGTCAGCACCGTTGCATGGGCACGATGGATAAAAGATGCAGAAGGAGGGGCGCGAGATAAGGGAGACCCCACATTTGGGCACCGAAATCTGGTGCTGAGTCCATGACTGGGAGAACAAAATTACTAATTGACCTGCACATGTTTAAAAATGGCTGAACTATTTTGGCAGTCATGCCCCATCCCTACTTTGTGTGCATAGTTCTGGGTGATGGGGATTTGTGCTGCAGGTTCATATGGAAGGGTGCCTTCCTTCTCTAGTATCTTTTGAAAGGGGGATATAGTAAAACACTTGTAAACCCATTGGAGCAAATTATAAGTGATGGCTGAAACCAAGTTTCTACCCATCAAATGCCCAGAAGGAATGCAAATAGTGCTGTGAAATTGTGGCTTTTAGAAGGGTCACAACAAAGTTTTTATTTCTAAAAGGAAGGAATGAGAACCCCAGCCCATCTTTCTGCTTTCTTATTCACTGGTCTACCTGTCTATTAGCAAGACACAGTTTTGGGGTTGTATTGAGACTATGTTGGAGGGGGTGGGGGTTAGTTGTCGCTTTTTGTGTAGCTGGTTTTAGTTCGGGTTTTTTGTTTTGTTGTTGCGTTTGCGGGGGTTGGTGGTTTTTTGTTTGTTTGTTTGATTTTTGTTGTTTTTAAAGTTCGTTAACGTGGAGATGAGGACCAGTCTAAACTCTGCTCAGTTGGCCTGGTAACGTGGAGAATTTTAAATTAGCCTGAGCAGATTTTGGGTGCGTAAATCCCAAATTGATTCAGAAAGGCCTTGCTTGGCAGCTTGCTAGTCTCTTGGGAGGTGAAGCTACATGGTTTCAGTTTTTCATTTTTGGTCCCTAAGTTCTGATACTGAGCTGATTCACACTATTTCGGATAAGGACTGTGTGTACATGTATGTATGTAAATTAGAAGCTGATTCCTGGCATCTCAGAAATCAACCTTTTCCACAGAAGGAAGAGATGAATAATTCAACAGTGGAAAACTATGCACCAAGTTCTGTAACAGACAGGCAGACTAACACAGTTCCTCAAGATCTAGCATCACAAATTGCAAAGACCTGTCCACAGAAACGTAGCCAAAACAAGGGCTAATAGTTTGGGTGTCTTCTTACTGTGCTTATTTTTCAGGGTTTCGTTATTGACTGGTGTGATATATTATCTTAAATTATAGCCTTTCCCAGTTTCAACAGATGCTTTTCATATTGGACATAGATAAAACTGGGAGCACTAGGATCTGTTATATTTGAGTGGCTTTTAGAAAGACAAAACCAAAAAAAAAGCCCCTTGAGATAACTTATTAATTTATAGAACAATAGGAGTGTAAAGACCACTTTTAGATGCCTGATGTGTCTGCTAGAATTTAGACAGCTCCTTCTCAGATTTCTTCATTACCCAAATTTTCATCTATTTTTTAAACCAATATGGAGACAACCATTACAGGGAGAGGAAGGTTACATCCATTGCAGAGAGGTGTTGGGAAATATTTTTCCACAAAGACGTGTTTTGTCAGCTACTTTTATGATGAACTTACATTTTTTTCTGGCAGAGGGAGGGGTGTTAAACTGATCAAAACATTTCATTAATACTTCCTAAAATTAAAGCACCTTAACAAAATAAGATTAATCGTTCTGTATAAATCTCTGGAAATTTGAGTCTGTCATAGAACATTATGTTCTATATATCCTACAGAATCCATCCTTTTTACCTGCCCTTTCTTCTGCAGAAAAGATGTGAAGATGCCAGGGTAATGTAACCCTTAATGCTTTGAATCAATTTACGAAGGATGTGGGTTTTTTTATTTTTTAATTTTTTTAAAATCTCTCTGCAAACACGAGCAACTGTATGAGCAATTATGTCTTTATCCATCTCACTGGGTTTGCAGTGAAATGAGAAGGGAATACAATACAGCTAATACAGCACACATGCCTTTAAAGGAAGGAAAAATTAGAGCATTCTATATCTCAGTGGTACCAATCTGCCAATTAAGTTTTCGTGATCCTTTTTTGCATTTCTCATCTTGCCTCCATCTCTTGTTTTGTATATACTGTGCAGCTGTGACTATAAGGTAGTTGTCACCTTTTGGATGGCTTCTGAGGCTTAGCTTCAGGTTTATCTGCCATTACATTGTCTGTATAGCTCACTACACTTCTGTCAGCCTTATCTGCGCTAAAGGTGTGTGACTGATGCAGCTGAGCAGCCAGGTAGGCAACAGGATGACAAGTGGTAACAGAGCAGCAGTGCAGTGAAGGTCCCTCATGTTCTGGAGCTGAGCAGAGCTGTGCTCACTCCTGCAGAGAAGGCATGTGCACAGACCTGTGCAGTGAGAGCATGGTCGGTGGCTTATTTCTAGAGCTGTTTAACATCTGGAGCCAGAGTTAGCCAAGAACAAAATGATCCAGTTAGCTGTGGAGAAATTACTACCTGATTTTATTTTCTTTATGATCTTTCCTCCTTTCTCTCATCTGTCCTACCTTCTCTTCAAACCCCTTTTGATATCGACCCCTAAGTGCCTGTCAGAGCCTTGTACCCATTCCTGTTCTTCCTCTGCCTTTGAGCCAGGCCACCAACCTGCTGCTTCTGCGCTGCCTGAGCTCCTGCAGGAGGGAGCATTGATTGTCCAGGGCAGGGTATCTCTCTGCTTGCCTCTTTTGTGTCTGGAGTATAGGACAGAGAGGAGGTCAGAGGGAGCCGAAGCCCAAAGCGCTGTCTTCAATATCACTGCAGGTATAGTTTGGATACAGTTGTCATGGGATGCTGCAGCTCTTGAAGATATCTAGTATAATGCACAGAATTTCTGAATGACACAGCTACAACTGTCTGCTAAAACCTTATAAGATTGAAATCTGAAATGTGTAACTTGCCCAAACTGGCAAAATATTTTCCACAAGATGAGGGAACATGGAGTTTTCTACCATGAAGGCAAGCCCTTGAATTAGATCCCTGTTGACAATATTTGGACTATTTTTTTCTTTGTAATTCAGTTTAAAAATCTTATCTTTGGAAATTTAACTGAAATGTCCAAATGGCTACATTTGGCTAAGGCATAAGTGGCTTAAAATAAGGCTTTGAAAAGGAAACTATTGAGTAAGCCTGACTTCAGTAGCAAGACTATGCTTTCTGCAAGCCTTGCACTCTATGCTGTAGTTGCAATCAAAGCATATATAGTTATGTGCTTTGAAACAGAATGCAAGTGGGGCTAGTTTATGATATATATAGCCTCCCGTAAGCTTTAACAAAAATAATGCTTTATCTTTATAGCTATTAATTGGGATGTATTTATAGAAATCTCTATTCAGCATAAAATAATAAAGGTTTTTATATTTATCTGCCTCTGAAAACTGTTATCATTAGCCATTTCTTGTTGTGTCATAATGTATTGGAAGAAGTTGTAACAAGTGGCTTTACAGTTAGTGGTATAAATATAACTTTCTTTATCATATTAACTCATTATCATTATAAAATGCAAAAATGACACAGCTGTATACATATCTTCAGAGAATCTAGCTCATTTATAAATTTAATCAGACTTAAGACATCAGTTACTTTTTCTGCAAACATAATGCAATTTGTTACTGCTTATTCAGGCAGTACAGTTCTGGCATGCTAAAAAAGACATCCGTTTCCCCCTTATAGTGATTGATTTATTCAGAATAAAAGGAAGCCATTTTACAGAAAAAATAGTTTTCCAACATATATTTTCCAAAATCCTTGCAAGAAGTATGGGCTTCATTTTTCTACTTACAAAGGGGCTTTACTATCCGCCTCAGTCTTTAAACTTGCAGTATGCTACACTTTGTGCTGTCTTCATATCATATATCACAATCAGTGAAAACTAATAAAATCTATGTGCCTCATGAAAGCTGCATGTGCTTGATATGCATCTGATGGTTGACTGTTTCAAATGGTCTTGTTATGGGCCCAGGAAGGCTCACAAATTGTTGAGACAATGGCCTCCTCTGTGGCACTTCTGTTCTCAAATTTTCTGTTTGTCTTTGGAGCACCTTTTAACCACAAAATGCATGTTTCCTTCTTCGTGATTTTTTTTTTTTAATGTACCTCACTTGTGCCTGTACAATAAAGTACTTGGTTTGCCAGTCACAATTAATTTTGTAAGCATAAAAATATGTATGACAGATGCAGTTTTTGCCCATGCAAACTGGAACCAAGTGTTGGACTTTCTTCAATTGCAAACCTTTAATTTCATGGCATTAATTGGCGTATCTTGATAATGAATCTATCCCTTTATAAAACACAATATTAACGTATTCCTGTATAGTAGAAAAAAGACTAATGGAACCTAAATGTTGCTGATGAAAAATTTTTCTGTATGGGGAAATATGATAAGGCAATCAGTTTACTTCCATATACTCCCTTTTCTCATGTTGAGGAAGTACAGGAGGAGGAGAACTTAATCTTATCATCTAATACATAAGGTAAATCAGGAATAAAACTAAGGTGTTTGAGCAGAATGTTTAAAGAATGTCAAGCCTGGTGGTATGAATGTAATGCCACTAACATTGATCTCTCTTTTGACAGTATTACCTCTTATTGCTCAACACCCCTGGGGCTTTGCAAAAGTCCTCCAGCTTTTTTCTTCTTTCCTCTTCCATCTTCGCCTTTCACCCACACTATACGGAAGTTGTTATTCCTGTAGAAATGAGTTGTGGTGGGTTGCCCCTGGCCAGCAGCTAAGCACCCACCCAGCTGCTCACTCATTTGCCACCCCCAGCAGTACAGGAGGGAGGATAGGAAGGGAAAAAGCAAGAAAAATCAAGATAAAGACTGTTTAATAAATGAAAGAAAGAGGAGAGAGGAAAAAAGAAATGATGCAAAGGCAATCATTCATCACCTCCCATAAGCAAACTCATGCCCAGCCAGTCTACAAGTAAATGCTACCTTGGAAGACAAAAGCCTACATGGTATAGAATATTCCTTTGGCCAGTTCAGTTCATCTGTCCACAGGCTGGGGGATGGGAAGGGTGGCAGAGTGGCAAGAGAAAGCTTTGATGCTGTGCAAACACTGCCCAGCACTATCCAAAGCATCGGTGAGTCATCAGCGCTGTTCTAGTCACAAGTCTGAAACATGGCACTCTACGGGCAGCCATGAAGAAGGTTAATTCCAACCCAACCAGGCCCAGTACAAGAGTACAATTAAAGAACAGATTCTTTTTTGTTTTAAATACTTCTTTGTTCATCTTTTTCTTTCCTTTTCCCCCCCAAAAAATATCTGTTTTCCTCTGCTTTGGTTAGCTACCTGCAATGCCCTGCTGCTGTTAGGGTTTCCACCATTCCTTCTGCTCCAGTGAGGAGAAGAATCACAGTACAAACTCATTTTCCACAGCAGCAGCTAGATAGTTTCACATGTTCTGATTATTTTTCTTGTAGGTATATGATCATCTTTTGGCCCCTGTCCAAATGCTGTGTAACTCAGCAGCATCTGATGGTTGTTTGACAGAGTAAAGAGGTTTGTGGTAACAATCTAATTTTCCCACAGGACATCTGTCAGTGCTAACACAACACTATGTTTTAAAGAGAAGGAATCCTAAAGTTAGGAAACTGTTCAGTGAATGTGCAGCACTCTTGATAGTCAATAATTATGAGGAAATAAGGGGGAAAGAGTAGGAAAATTTTACTTTAATCCTGTGCAATGAGTATAATTCTACCTGGGATTGTTTTACCTCCCTCTGTGTTTGATTTTTTTTTTATTTTTCCTTTCAAAGTGAAGTTGCATTAGAAACAGTTGTCTTTTGTAGCACTGGACTTGGAATAATACCCATTAATTAAACTTCACCTGAGCGAATACAACTTTCTGTGTACACATAAAAACATGATACTCTATTGTGCAGAGAAGAAAACATCCAGCCTTGCAAAAGTTTTTCTCATATCTGTTGATATTGCTGGACATGCAAAGACCTGTGTGTTCAGTTTCTATCTTCTCACTCTGAGGATGTTTGCTAACTCTGTAAATAACAGAGAAGAGAAACCTGCAGCTTGAACAATAGTTCAGGCTTTTCAGAACAGAGTTAAAGTACCTGGTGCTGAGGAAAGTGTGAGTACATTGTAAGAAAAGATGGCATTTAGTGCTTCCACCAATCACATAAGTTATAGTGGCAATATAGTACCAATAATATGCTCTTTGCCACCCCCCTTCAACTTTCAGAATACTTTAGTTTATAGTGTGGAACAAAATGATCAAACTGCTGTTCGTACTGTGCCAGTATTTCAGATGGTTTGTTTTGACAGTTGTGTTTATCAGCTCCAAAGGCAGGCATATTTTTAGCAGTTGAGCTGCCTATTTTGGTAATAATAGTACACTAGTTCCTTTTGATTTTTTTTGTATTTCATCAGATACTCCTATAATCAGCTAGTCCACAGTGCAAGTTTTGTATTCTAGTACAGAATGTGAGGAAGTTTACAGGTTGTTACTATTCCTTTTTAACACTAAGCAAATGGATCTCTTAAGGAGGGTGGTCACATTTGGTCACAGCTAACTGCATAAAATCCCAGTTATGTGTAAGTGGATGGCTGTGACAAGAATTTGTAGACCTGTTTATAGAGAAGTAAATTCTCATCCAAATATTTATGGACTCCTGGGTCTGTAAATGCAGAGTTTGAAATAACGGCTATGAAAAATCTCAGCTTCTGCAGGGAAGTCCCAAAAGTGTTCGGTGCTAAAGACTTTTAGATAGATTATAGAGGACAGTTTGAGTGTCGATAAAGTTTATTCATTTGCATCTATAAGCATTAGATTAGATGGCATAATTATTTTCTGCTATAAAGCTTGTAAAGCCTTTAGACTTACAGAGAAGTCCTTGACCTCATTAAGATGGTACATTGTGGTGATGGTGACAGCTTTGCAGCA
>VZTL01029000.1:17044-29204 GCA_013400535.1 Scopus umbretta
GGCAGCCAGCGAGCGCGCGGAGGCCAGCCACGCTCCCCACGCGCGCCCGCCGCAACGCACCACGGGACGACGGCGCCGCCGCCGCCCCTTAAAGCGACAGTACCGCGCGTCCCGGCCCCTCGGCCGTTGGTGCAAACGGCCGCGCATGTCCCGCTCTGGAGGGGCTCGGGCACCCCGCAGGCTGGGCTGGACAGCCGGGAGCGCCCGCGGCTGAAGAGCGGGGGAGGCCGCAGCCCCGGCGGGCACACGACGCCCGGCGGCTTTTCGGATACCTCCCTTGCCGGGTGTCACGCCGGGCGAGGCCGGCGAGGCTGCGGGCCGGGGCACAGCCCTCACAAAAGAGGCGAAGATGAAGGAGGCCCTTTCCCGGCAGCCGGCAGGAGCCGGCCTCCCCCCGAGCCCGGCCTGGCCGAGCGCTGGCCCGGCAACCTTCCCGCAGGTTTTGCGATGCCCGCCCTGCCTGGGCCCGACGCCTGCTCCGCTGCCTGCTGCAGCCGCCCTGGACGGGTGACAGGCAGACAGGACAGGCTGCGATCCTCAAAGGTTACCGCCAGGTGACCGGCCAGGGAGCAGGAAGCCAGCTCAGAATCCAACTCAAATTCCATGCAAACCCCAAAACCCACTTAGTTTCCGGCTGAACCTGGGCTCGCAGCCAGCACGATGGCGGGCGGCTCCCATCTCCCCGAGCACCCGTCGTGTTTCAACGCTGTTGTACAAAGTACTGAATGTCACAAACTCAATTACTCGTTACTGCCCGTGCTTACCGCACAAATCGCTGCTCATGCCTTCCCTGCCCGGCTGTACTTCACGCACGTACGCCGCGCGGCACTGCGTGAAGCTGCGTCAATGGTTCCATCCCTGCCCTGTCTGGTCGCTGGATCACGGGGCGTCTTTCACAGAAAGCCGGGGAACTGTAAGAAGCCCCTGCTGGAACGCGGGAGAGTTTCTCAGAGTATCTTGGGCACCGCATTTGCTCAGGAAAAGGCATTACTAGACTTTTCTTTTAAATCTACCTGGTAGCCTAGATGAATCATAGCGCTCTGGAAGGTTTTCTACGATTACCGCCAGAGTTTCGCAAAGCATCCCAAACAATGCAAATACCTCTATGTTCTGCTGCTCAGTGCTGTGGCTGCTGAAGACTGTTGGATGGCTGACAGATATTATTTACTGAAAAGATCTTTCAGATTATTTATGGGTGACTGGATTGCTGTCCTTTACACAAGGCAGAGCTTCAGGCATACAGTTACATGTGATTTGTGATGTTTAGTCCGTGTTTACTTACATATTGCATGCACATGCCTATCTTTGAACATCTTAAAAAAACTGAAAGCCCCAATACTGAAAATGTTAAATGGCATGCGTAGAGTGATTTTTGCAGTCATTTGTCAACAAGTTCTTCTGATCTGACAGGCCCTGAAGTGATAAGATACATTGGCATAACAGAAAAAGGGGACTTGTCAAGGAAAGACTGATGCCTTCATAGTATAATTTTAATAACTCGTGACAGTCTATGAATGTCATCACTCAAAAACTTGAAGTTCAAGACCTAATTTTGTATAAAAACTGTCCTACTGAACCATTTCTAATTTAGATAATAATCACAAAACCAGCAAGACTTATATAGCCCATTCTGCAACCTCTAAGCGAAGTTTTATCACGTCTCTTAACTACTGTGCAGCACATGCAAGATTTTTCTGCACTAGCACCCACACAGCTACGACACGGATGAGTCACTGCACTGTGCAGCTTGTTACTTCGCTTTTGTACAGCCTAAAACTCTAAACGCCCCCAACACACATTTACCAGCAAGTTCTTACTTTTGTAAGGCCTTTGACACTGTCTCCCGTAAGATCCCCACAGAGAAGCTGTCAACGTGCAGGCTGGATGAGGAGTGAGGTGGATTGAAACCTGTCTGAACGCCCAGGCCCACAGGGATGTGGTTGGTGGCACAAAGTCTAGCTGGAGGCCAGTAGTGACCCAGGGGTCAATACCAGGTCCGGTTCTGTTTAACACCTTCATTAATGACCTGGATGACGGGGCAGCACGTTTGCTGATGACACCAAGCTGGGGGAAGTGGCTGATACACCAGGGTGTTGTGCTGCCATCCAGAGGGACCTTGACAGGCTGAAGAAATGGGCTGACAAGAACCTCATGAAGTTCAACAAGGAGAAATGCAAAGTCCTACACCTGGGGAGGAACAGCCCAGGCACCAGTATATACTGGGGACTACCCAGCAAGAAAGCATCTTCTCCAAAAAGGACCTGGGGTTGAACAGGAGCCAGCAACAGGCCCTTGCTGCAAAGAAGGCAAATGCTATCCTGGGCTGCATTAGGCAAAGCATTGCCAGCAGGCTAGGCTGGTGGAGGTGATCCTTCCCCTCTACTCGGCACTGGTGAGGCCACACCTTTGCATACTTGACTGGAGCACTATGAGGAAAGACTGAGAGAACTGGGATTGTTCATCCTAGAGAAAAGAAGACTCAGGGGCACCTTATCAATATATATAAACATTCCCAGAGGGAGGGTGCAAAGAAGATGGAGCCAGTCTTTGCAGGGGTGCCCAGTGACAGGACAAGGGGCAGTGGGCACAACTGAAATACAGGAGGCTCCTGCTGAACATCAAGAAACACTTTTTTACTGTAAGAATGACCAAGCACTTAACGGGTTGCGCAGACAGGTGGTGGAGTCTCCATCCTTAGCAATATTCAAAAGCCGTCTGGATGTGGTCCTGGGCAACTGGCTTTGGGTGGCCCTGCTTAAGCAGGGGGGTTGGACTAGATACCCCCAGAGGTCCCTTCCCACCTCAACCCCTCTGTGAGTCTATCACACCACAACAAAAAGGACCATCTTCCAGGAATGTCCCCATTCACAAGACTCTTAAAAGACTGAAACTCTCCGCGCCGTGAACAGAGGCCCGGCTCACCCCGGTATGGCTCTCCTTTTCCACACACCTACTGCCACCCCACCGCGGGGCCCAGGACCTCTCCCTCCTCAGGGCCGGCTGCCAGGCGAGGTTTCACGGCCACCGCTGAGCTCCGTGGCTCCCAGCGCAGCCATCGCAGCTCCCTTCTCCCTCCCCCTCGGCATCTCACAGAGAACCGCTGGGGCACTGCGGGACACAGCGCAGCCCAGCCTGGCCTGGCCCGACCCGGCCCGGCCCGGCCCGGCCCNCTCCGAGCCGAGGGGCTGGAAGGCGTGAAGGTTCCCGTGGGGAGCCCGGTGCCTGCTGCACGGAATGGGCCGGCTCGTTTATGAGGGGAAATACGCTAAAAGTTCTTCTGGTGTAGCAGGGGCTGTACTGGAGAGAAGAAGCTAGCTGAGAGAGGACTGCAGTTGGGTTTTGTACTTGGGCTGTGGTTCCATGCAGCTTGTATCCTCAGCTCCGGAGCAAATCAGTTGTGAAAGCAAGGCTCCCTCCCCCCCACTCCTTTTAAAGACTGGTGTACGTTGTTAGGAATGCAAGCTCTCAGTATGTGTGTAATGTGTTAGGGTATTAAAAAAAAATGAGCTAAGCTGCAGTTGACACTTTAGACTTTCCAGATTTTTTTCCTGCTTTTAGTTTGTTAGCTTGTCTTTTCTCTGTAAGTAAGATTGAAAAAAAAAAAAGTTATTCACAAAAATAAGACTTCTTTAAGTCACAGGTTTTATAGAATTAAATTTCTAACAGTAGTTTTCTTATAGTACTTTTCTTATCTTGCTCATCAGCCCTGACTGCAAGGGCTGCTGAACAGACTACCCCTCTCTGCTGGGTCCTGGAAATTGTCAAGTGATTAGTTTCCCAACCTGTCTGCCTGACTTCAAACTAGATTTGTAGATGTGTGGAGAAAAGGAGTGGTCAAATTTCAGCTCCAAATAGTAGGTTTATAACCAATAATTATAGAAAAGAACAAGCTTTTATTTTTTTTTAGTAACAGCCTATATAAATTTCATATAAAATGTGTATAGCTAGTTTTATTTTTCATATATATTTGTATGTGTATTTATGAAACAGGAGGAAGGTCTCTGATGAGGCTACTTTTAGTGACACTTTAGTTTACTGGATGGAATGATCCTGCACTAATCTGACAGATTGGAGAGAAGGTTTCTTTGTCAGCCTATATACTTATAAACCTGAAACTCCTTGTTTGGTAACTTAATATTGTATTGTTACAGTCAATAGCTAATTTCAAAATAAAAACTAGACTAAAACCAAAGGCTCTTGATGAACTGAGTAGCTGTTTAAGTTTCAAGCCTGAAATTGAGACTAGAAAGGTTATGGGTCACTGACTTGTTTGCATCTGCAAGTGTTTGTGTTTCTGCATGTTTTTGGGCCCCTGCTGGGGAAAAATACTTCATGTAGTAATATAACTGGAGAGGAACAAGCTCTGAACACAACTTACAGGACTTATTACCTGAGGCAATTATTCTCTTAATCAATACAAAAAAAATCCATTCTAAAAATATCAATTTCATGGCTAGAAATACCATGAGGTTTTGGTGATAATAATTGTGATGCTTGCGTAGCTTTTTGTAAGCTGTTGGTTTCTTGAATATCCAGATGGATTAAAATGCATGTATGCTAGATGGTAATAACTACGAGTATTACTGTTACAGGAAGAAAGAAAACTAAAATCAGGCTGCGCTGTGGGCCTTAAGTTCAGTGCAGTGTAGGCTCAAGTTGGATTTCATTTCAACTGTTCTGAGACATATTTACTTTTTCTCATCTGATTGTCCTTCAATTTTCTCAAGTTATTAAAGTAATAGTGAAATAACTTTGAAATAACAGTGCAGTCTTGCACAAAGTAACTGCTGTGCAGGGAAGCTGTTATCCCTGGGAAGAAGTGATGAAATAGGTTTTATTCCTCCTCAAACTTCAATTTGCTGGAAATGTTGAAGTTAAAATTGTCTTAGAACTGTCGGCACAGCTACCTGAAATAAACTGCAGCTTTTTGTGAGATTAAACTGTACAACAGATTTCTGTTGAATAAAGAAGTGAGGTCAACTTAAAAATCACTTCTGTCTAAATACATACTTAAATAGCAACAAATTTTGAAAACCAGTTCACAATGTGTCATGAGTGGTGGTAGTGATGAAATTACAGATAAGAATAGTGGGGTTTTGCACTGAAGCTTTAAAACTAAAGTGTCCTTAAAAATATTTTAAAGCAAAACATAAACTGGAATTTCTTCAGTCAAATCTGTCTGTATATTTGAATTCAAATTGTTTTAGTGAAAATACTGATGGGTTTTGTACTGGAGATGGAAAGTTTTGCTTAGCTTCACTGGTAAATCCTAAACTTATGTTTGCAAGCCTGAGACTTAAATGAGGAAGGGAGAACTCCTTTTAATTTCAGTGGATGTCATACGAAGTTGTAATAAAAGAATCTTGGAATAATACACTGTAATTGTTTTTGTCTTGGATTAATTGTCTAATTTAATCATTCAGCTTTTTTAATGCAAGATTTTGGAGGTGTAGTTTCCACCTTCCTTTCTGTTACAACTTGGCTTTTTTTTTGCCTTTAATCTGTAACTCCTAGTCTCGATAAACTGTTTGGTGAGTCTTTCACTGTAAATACTCTGTATTATTGAGGTAGCTGTTCAAATTCTTACTGGTGTAAAAACTCATTAATTTGCTAGTGCTAGTTACTGTCAGAAGATCACTTCTAACTACTTGAATGATCTTTGTTTACAGATGTGCTAAAACTGTATAGCAGTCTTCAATTTCTTAATCTTGTGAACCCATTATCTTCAAAACTGATGACTGACTTGTTTTTCATAACTAAGGATTTGCCAAACTTTACAATTAAAAAGAAAAAAAAAAAGTGCCTGTCTAGCTGAGTACCCATTAAAGCTGGCTTGGGTCCTGTTTAAATGAATGTGTCTGTGGAGGCTGAATCTAAATTACATTTCGGTTGTCTTTAAGAAAAGTATATCTAGGACTTAGCTTTCAGAATTCTTGAAGACTTTACCTGTGTAAGAAGAAGCTGGAGCACTAACACCTGTCCTTGTCTAACATAGAAAAACAGATTTGAGAATAGCTGTTGTGTTACTTGCAGGTGAAGTGAACTTTCCATGCTAGCATTTTGTGGGTTGTGTTACTGGAACAAAACTGGAGCAGTTTCTGTGCACTTCTCAGTTTGCTGGGGAGGTGCAGTGCCAGGTACCTGAGCAGTTGCTGCTACAGAACCACCCCAAACTGAATTCTGCATTTTGGCTGTGCTATATTGATTTTATCCTGCTCTGTATCTGAGCACTGATACCTTGCTGGTTACAGCATAATGTATTTTGAGGTACTGATGTATGGAGCTTCTATTTTTATTTTTTTTTTTACTTTCTAAACTGAAATCTAGAACATCATAGTGATGCTGGCTTTTAGTAGATCTTTGTATTTCATCCATTCTGGTTTGTATGCATTAAATTGCTTTTCTAACTTCCAAACACAAAACTAGGCCTTGCTAGATTATACCTGAATTGAAAAGACAATTTCTAATGTTTTCTATACGTGCTTTTAGTAGATAGATAAATTTGTACGTATGACTTAAAACCAGTTTAACATTAGCACAGTAGATGTGGGCTCTTCTAGTCACCTCCTCTGGGTGCTGGTCTTGCTGGTGTGGAAGTTTTTGGAGTTCTGCCATGCATTTAATGTCAGTGGCTGCAAGTCTCAAGCAAAAGAGCTTTTACGTGGCGTTAATGAGACAGTGCTGCCAAGAAATAGATGAATGCATCGAGAAGACGTTTGCCACACTCCTTTCCTGCTGTTGCACACAAAGAATCAGGTAGTGTTTGCTTGAAATAAAACGAGCTGTGGAACCTGTGAAGTTACGAGCAGCAGATAAAATGCAGGCCATCTAGAAATCACTTTCTTTTCAAATGTTTTCCATAGGATTGAGATAACAACGTTGATGGAATACTAGGTTGAGAAATTTGACCTTGCAAGACTCAAGCTTGAAACATCTGCTTCAAATGCCAGCACAGTTCTTGAATTTCTAGGAGATTTTTGTAATTGATTAGTATAATGCTTATATTGCATTAGAATTTGACTTATGAGGTGAGGTTATGGTGATCTAGATTTTTAAAGTTGGGGATGGTATAAAAGACAGTAGATAACTAAAATTGCAGTCAGGAGGACGTAATCTTTATGGCTTTGAGTCTGCAGACAGCCAACGAAGCATGTTGCTGAGATCAGCTGTTAATTCAGTGCTGGCATCTCAATAACAGGAAATTGTTAGTGTGTGTTTGCTCTACTTTGGGGAACTAGTCTAAAAGCTTGGTAATTAATCATTCTTAATTATGTCTTTAAGAACTTGATATCCTCGTTTCTTTCACTAGTAAATAATCATAGTAGTTATGTATATGGAGTAAGTATTCTCATAAGCCTAGCGTTATACCTTCATTATGCACTTTTATATTGAAACAGGTTATTTTGACTAGTCAGCCTTCTCAAAGCTTATGTGACTGCTATTGTGTTCTTAATAGTTGGCCTGAATAGCCTTGTGTGCTGTATTATGCTTTCCTCCATTTTCAAAATCATTGCACAAACTGACAGAGCTTTTGGAAAGGTATGGTTTTGCTTTCTGCAAAAAGCAAAAATTTAAGTTTTGCTCCCTCTCCCCTCTTTTCTTACAGGTAGAGCAAGTGAAATTACTAGATAGGTTCAGCACAAGCAATAAGTCACTGACGGGAACTCTATACCTTACAGCAACTCATCTGTTATTCATAGATTCAAGCCAGAGAGAAACATGGGTAAGGATGACGAATGCTTGCAGCTCAAAAGCATAGGTTCTCCAGATGCATTTGTTCTTCCTGATATAAGGTTTATTAAAACATTCGTATAAGTTACTGCCCACGCTTTCCTTGTTCATGGTATCATAATAAGTTAACGATTTGCAGATTGTACCCTTGCATGACACTGCTGCAGTTGAAACCAAGTAGTGTTGAAAATATTCACTTCTTCAAGCTGCTGTAACTTCTTCCATAGCCTTCACTTGTATTCCTGAGTGAATGTGTGGTGGTTTTCTTTAAACAGCTGACTTGCGTGGCAATTCAGAGGCAGGAGTGGGAGACTGCTAGATAGTTTAAGCATCAGGTTTAAATTTTCTGGGTTAACGTAGCTTGTATCTAATCCTGCTTAGGTTAAATGAGACGGCAAAATCCAAAGATCTAGGCTTTGGTGAAATATTGAAGATCCCATGCCCTTTTTTTTAGAGTGGCAAGCAGCTTTTTCTTCCCAAATGTTCCTCTCTGGAACAAAAGAATTCTGAAGGGGCTGCAGCTTCTTGGTGACCACTACCAATGTTGTGCAATCAAATTTGACTAGTACAGTAATTCCCATTAGTTTTTCTGCTCAGTGCCCTGGTGGCACACATGTGGACATCAAGTTCTGCCTTCCACTGTAGCCCAGCTACCTGACTGAATTCAGTGCCTTAAGTCTGTCATCCTCCAGGATGAAACCTCATTTCCTTGGGTGTGGTTAATTTCTTTTTTCTGTAGGTGTATTTTTCTGGATTACTTTTACATCCTGCATCCTGATTATCTGACTAGATGCCTTACGGTGCTTTCAAGAGAAGTTGTTGTTCATGATTTGTTCTTGGATTCAGTGTGCAATTTTGTACAAACCAAACGGATTATTGGGGAGAACATGATTCAGATGATTACTTGCATCTCCCTGTGCCCTACATTAAAAGGTTTTATTTTGGGGAAGTTGAACATATAGTCAGAGTATTGCATTTATGTGATGATAATGCAAGTACCAAGTATAATTATGATACTGTCTCCAAGATATATTGTCTTTGTAAATGCATATTTGGCAGTATAGTTTTCAGATGCCTGTCTAATTTTGATCAATATTTAAGAGGAGATGGTTGCTTCACTGAGTAATTGAAATGGTGTCAAGAACATTTTGTTCAGCTGAGGTAATGCATCCATGGCTTTCTTCCCATGGTTGAACAACTGTTACTTTCCCATGTATTTTCTTAAATTTTGTGTAGATTTGCCACACAGATAAATCTATGGAGGGCTTTTGTATACTGATTACTGTGACACTCCTCTGTTAAGAGTGGTTGAAAGGCATTTAGCTGAGAGACTTTCATGTCTACATAGTGCAATGCATAATACAGGAGATGTTTTCTTATCTCCTGTTCATTCTATAGATGTTGAATACTGGAATTCTAAAATCTTCAGCATCTTCTGTATTTGTTATACGTTGAGTTTTCCTGACTTGCTTTATTTTGCCTGAAAATTCTGAAGTATGTTTGTAGATCTTTTTTTTTTTTAAAAAAAAAAAAGCAAATAGCCTATTTGGACCCTGCCTAATTAGATGTAAGCGTGTCAGTTAGCAAAGTTACAGAAGAGGACTGAACAACCCCAGTGGAGTTTTACTTGATTTTTTTTTTGTTTGCTTTGCATTTAGAAGGATATTTACTGCCCCTTACAAACATAAGGTAACCCCCCAAAATATAAGAGAAGACAATCATTAAATTTTGACAAATAATGGTATCCTGACCAAAATGCCTGTCTTGGATTTCTTTGTCTAAATTTATTTCTTTTTATAACTAAATAATTGACCAAATTAGTCAAAATCCATATTCAGCATTGCTTAATGTGTCATACCTGCTTTTGTAAATAGTATGCTCTTCTCATTTTTTGTTAGTGTGCTTACACTGTGAGTTCTTGTATGCTGCAGATATTACATCATCACATTGCTGCGGTGGAGAAACTTCCCTTGACTACCTCTGGCTGCCCCCTTGTCATCCAGTGCAAGAACTTCAGGATAGTTCACTTTGTTGTTCCCAGAGAGAGAGATTGTCATGACATTTATAACTCTTTGCTTCAGCTATCAAGAACAGGTAATACTAACTGTAAAAGACTTTACAGTATATGCTTGGATAACAAGTTGGTAGGGGGAAGAAAAATCCATGGCATATATATTTAAAAATGTGCATTGTGTAAAATTCTTTTAAATGGTTTTGGTATATAAAAGAATTTTGATGATTTAAGTATTAATCTGCATACAAATTCAGATGATGTCTTGTCTGGCTCTTGTAGGTGACTGATGTTCGCTAGCTGTGTTGAGATTCCTCTATTTTTTTTGTATGTCTAGTGTTATCCCTGAAATTGTGAATATAAATGCATATATTCTTTCTTAATTGGTGTGTTCCACAGATAAAATGCTACTAAGCAAATGCTAACTCGTTTCTGATTTCATGCAGTTTCAAAAATAAAGCTAAAGGTTTTTATGCTGAAGTGGCACTACCAATTCAGCTTTACAACAGATTTCTGTCACCTGCTATGGTCTTTTGGAGTTTCTGCTTTGCATTTAGAACAATGTAAAATGTCATCTGTGGTATGTGAGTAGTGTATTAGGAAAAACATAAAATATTTTGAAAGCTTTTTTGCTTTAAAGGAAACTTTAAGACTTACTGCTATTAAAGTTCAGTAGATGTAAATTTCTGTTCTTGCCTCCAAAAATTGTTTGTTCCTGTAGCTCTTGTGAAGTCTTCTAATAATTTTGTCTTTTGTCTTGTTTAATTTTGTCAGTCTTCATTTTGTGACTTCTGCTTTGCCCTTATGGCTTTAGAAATGTCCTGGCTGAAATAAGCCAAGCACACTGAAGAAAGTTCCCCTAACCTCCATTTAACTAAATATCTATAATTGTGTCAGTTAACTGTGTGGTGGCTGCAGAATAAATATTTCAAGAGTGTCAAGCATCTACTTAGTCTTGCTTCTGAGAGTCTTGAAGCCTGAAACTTCCTCTGCAGTTTGGGCAATTTCAAGACTTGTCAACTGTGCTACCTTTCTCCACGTAGACATTTTTGGGGACAACACATTACATGGTTTTATTATTTACCTTTTAGCAAAATATGAAGAACTGTATGCCTTCTCCTATAATCCAAAACAAAATAAATCTGAGCAAGTCAAAGGTTGGCAGCTTATTGATCTAGCAGAAGAATATAAGAGAATGGGAGTGCCAAATGCTAACTGGCAGTTGTCTGATGCAAACCGTGATTATAAGGTAAGTGTTGTAATGGAAACATCTTGTGCTGCATCTGTTTCTGCTTTATCCTCTGACTCTAGTCCTATAGAAAACAATCTAATATTAGTGATATGAAATCACTTGGCTTGCAGCACAAGCAAAAACTTGCAGGTGGAGAGAGTTAACTCCTTAATCAGTGTGGAATCTCACAACCTTCTAATTAAGTTTTTTCCAAGGCCTCAATGAGAGAGTATGTGTGCATGGATGCATGTGTTCTTTGGGGTCATCTAGAGTATACTTACTGGTTGGAAGCTCAGCCCCAGCAATGCTGGTGCTCTGCAGCTTTGTTACCCCTCTTAACTGAGAAGGATTCTGCTTTAGCATTTGCAGTGTTGGCTGTGGGAGATAATGGTAGTGCAGCTGATTCCCAGATTAGATTTTATCTTACTTTGTAGTCTGCAGATACAAAAAATGAGGTAAGTAGTTTCAGTATTTCAGTAGAAATGCTAAGAATGTGTTTCAAATAAGAGTTGCATTCTTGAGAGGCAAATGCTAGTATAGCAGTGCTTGGTTGTGTACCTTGGATACCAATTTACACTTCTTTATGCATGGCT
Source organism: Scopus umbretta (assembly GCA_013400535.1). Taxonomy (NCBI): domain Eukaryota; kingdom Metazoa; phylum Chordata; class Aves; order Pelecaniformes; family Scopidae; genus Scopus; species Scopus umbretta. The sequence continues at coordinate 28,611 of VZTL01029000.1, forward strand.
TGTCTCTTCTGAGCTATTTACCTGTATATAGAGAAACATGTTAGTGTTTATCTTTTGTCTCTTATTTCACCTAACATCTCTCAAATTTGGCTGCAATAAAACTAGTATAGGCTTTGTGCCTTGTACGTAAAATTCTTTTTGTGTATCTATGTCTTTCAGATTTGTGAAACCTATCCTAGAGAACTTTATGTTCCCCGAACTGCAAGCAAGCCCATAATTGTTGGTAGCTCCAAGTTCAGAAGCAAAGGAAGATTCCCAGTGTTGTCATATTATCATAAAAATAAAGAGGTATAGTGTGTTTTCCTCTTGGTGCAAATGTGCTGAAAAGTATTTCTCAACACTTGGCAGTAGTTCAGGGTTGGTAAGGAGGTAAGTATGGTGACTTGTATGAGAATGGTGTAACTATGATAACCTTAAATACAGCTGACACCTGTGGTGGCAAACAGGATGCTGAATTAAGCTAAGCCAATTTAAAAGAAATCCTTAAGTAATCAGTTGAATCTCTTAAAGTTTTCAGAAATTGACCTTAAGATACTTGAAGATAGCTTTTTGTCAAGTAATCTGTCTTCTTTGATATAACAAAAATAATATCTC
>VZTL01029000.1:29246-40036 GCA_013400535.1 Scopus umbretta
GGGAAAAAAAAAAAAAAACCCACACTGGAAAAAATAGAAGGAGAAATTTGCAAGGTAAAAAGAACGAGAGGATGAGAAGTAAGATTTTGCAGGGTTTGGTAGAGAGTGGTGTGAAGCAACATCTGCCTATCTCAGCTAGGGGGTATCTTTGAAGGGAGAGAAGGATTGTCACCTTCCTGAGTTGAATTTATGAAGGATGAGTGTTAAGCTACTAGATGCATTTGAAGATAATTACTGCTTGGAAGATGCACCTGATACCTTCTGAAATACAATATGTCATTGAAAATGACATGATGAAAATTACATTAGACTATAACATATTGTAGTTGTAATAACAAATTAGTACTTGCAGGAGTAAAACCAACCATAAGTCATTTCATACCAAGAGTAACTTGCTTTCTTAAAGTGTATTTTTTTTCCAGACTATACTTTTTTGGAATTCTTATGCCTGGGGTAAGTCCATTACGTAAACTGGTAACTTGCCCATGTAGCTGAGCCTGAAAAAAATGTTTTGATAAGCCTTTAGATTTAAGCTGTAGGTGCTGTGTTTGAAGGTCTGCAAGCTGATGTGCTAAAATTGGAACACCTAAACTTTTTTCAGTTTAGTGCTGTTATCTGCCAAATGAAACAATTTGTATCAGTATCTCTTTAGAATTATGCAAAGCATTTTGACTACAGGTATTAAACTGATGCTAATTTGTTCTTTCTTTTCCATGGTAGGCTGCAATTTGCAGATGTAGTCAGCCTCTCTCAGGTTTCAGTGCCAGGTGCCTGGAAGATGAACACATGTTGCAAGCCATCAGTAAAGCAAATCCTTCAAATCGCTACATGTATGTCATGGACACCAGGCCAAAAGTATGTACTCCAGGTTCTACAGACTAACCTCTCTTCCTGAACATTAGTGTACAGGGACACAGTGTGATTTTTTTGAACAATTTGGAGTTAAATATGACTCCATAATGGACAGAAATGTTCTTTTAAAGTTATGGTTAGGCCTCTTTATTCAGGCATTTAATTACTTTCTTAAAGAAGTTGAACTCCTCTCAGGACTCAGCCAGAATTCACTGAGTATGCTAATGAACTTTTGGGGAGGTGCATGTACAGATACACTTAAAACCTAGTTAAGAAATCAATAGTTGAGTAGTATTCAAGTCATTGTAACTGTTTGAAATTAAATTCATGAAATGGTGAGCTGGGATGGGGTTTCTTTTAGAATGGGGTGGGATACAGTTCTCCAAAATGTTCGTGAAAACTGCTATTGCTGTCTATCTTAGCCAGGAAGAAGTACAGGAAATTCTGTTGTTGCATTCTGAGTTCATACTTCATCACTGTCTAATTAAACTGAATGATGTTGGGTTTTTGACCTGTGTTAGAATGTGTGGGCTAACTTTCACTCTTTAGACCCATCTGCCTTTAAGTTGGTATTTATTTCACTCAAGTCTCTGAACATTAGAGCTGGAAAACAAAGATGTGAAGTGGAAATCCTACACTGTAGGATCTGCACTTATTTTGAGCAGGGTTCAGCAGTAGGTTGATCTGACAGGCTGAAACTGAGCCAACTGTGGGTTTTTTTATAGTTGTAACTTTCATAGCTGCAGCAATTTATTAGCTTCTTACCCTCAAAATTGACATTTTTAGGATGCCTAGAAAGTGCATGTATGATTAAGTCTGGGTCTTACTCTTTTTAGGTTAATTGTTTTGTAGTGTCTTCACTCAGAAATGTTTGGAATTAAGTAAAGGTTTGTTGGTGGGAATATGGAGGAGAGAATAGGAAGTTATTAAATGCATTATTCAGATGCATCAGCTCTAAATATAGACTGCCTGTGGCTTTTTATGTATCATGCCTTTCTTACACTTCAATGCTTGCAACTTGATTTGCCACAACCTGTTAATTTATTAGAATCTGTTTATAGTATGTGCTCTTGTGTGTTTGTTTTTCCCAGTATACTCCACTGAAATTGCATGATTTTTCATTTCTTAATTTGAGATTTTTATTTCAAGTTCTGGTTTTCAATATTTTTATTTTGTCCTTTTAAGCTTAATGCAATGGCAAACAGAGCTGCTGGGAAAGGCTATGAGAATGAAGACAACTACTCTAACATTAGGTTCCAGTTTGTTGGCATTGAAAATATTCATGTAATGAGATCCAGCTTACAGAAACTTCTGGAAGGTATGTTCTAACTGTACTATAATAGTGTTTATGAAAATAGGATAACTATTTCTCTGAAGTCTTTAATAATGGCTTACACAAACTGCATTGATATTGCTCTATTTTTATCCCAGCTCTGTGTTTAGTACCAGTTTGCTGTGCTCTGTAGTACTGAATTACCTTAAACCTTTACCTTTAAACTGTAAACCCAATGAATGGTATTACTTTGGAAGAAAGTTAACTGAGTGGCATATATGCCCTGGGTGAACTTGATTAGTAGTCAATGGCTTGTGGGAAAGACTTCTGTGACTTCCAAGTATATGTGCATGTATGCACACATGTGTAATATAAATACACAAAGTAGCATGTGTCTGTATATAAATTTTCATGTATAGAATACTGATTCTTCAAGGAGCACTTAATTCCATAGAATTCACAATAAGCATATGGTGTGTACAAAACTTGAGCTCTTCAGCCTGGTGAGCCACTTCTGTGCTTGTAGGTACATCTTAGAGTGTTTGCAGGGGGAAAAGTGAACCACTTTACTATACCACTGCCTGCCACCTGCTGGTGAAAATGGGGATGCAGAAGTCTATTAAATAGTTCTGTTAATATTTTATTTAGGTAAACAGCTGAAAACAAATTTAAGATGCTTTGTAGAGTATTAATACTGTGATTAGAGCATAGTGGCAGAAGCCAGGCTTCCATGCCTGACAAACATTACACATATAAGTGCCTTCTAGAATTATGCAAATATTTCCAATCGTGGAAAAGGCTTACACTTGTATGGAAGCCTATTTTGATGAAGACATTCTGGCTACATTGATCAAGAAATCTTACAGACTAGTGGTGTAGTCATGCTTCACTCTCACCGAGTCTGTATCTGCTGCTAACCTATTCTTCAGGCACTCTATGGAATATTACTGGGCTTTGATAATACATTTTTTTTCTCGTTATTTGTGTATGTACTTTATTGAAGGGAAAGATGAGCAGTGTGAGTCTGACCTTCAATTTTTAAGTTTGCATAATCCCCCTTTTCTTTTTCTAACTTCTTCAGTTCCAGAAAACTAAAAAAATAAATCAAGATTTATTAGCTAAAGAGGCCTGCTCCTGTGTAATAATGTTTGATGCAGAAGTGTCTTCATCACAGTTAAGCTTCACAGACTTCATATTCCTTCCATTTGACTTAGCATTGCACCAACAGCACTTACTAAATAACTTCCTGTAGCTTTCGTTAAGGATGGCATATGTTTCAGTTTTTCCTTGTATGGAGGATTGGTTTATTTAAACTTGATTGAAACAAAATCATGAGTAATGTCTATAGTTGTCCTTCAGATCAGGTTTTGGAGTAAACACACACAGTTGTTCTACATATGTTCAGTCTGTATAATTCCCTAAAGTTTTGCTGAATGCCAGTCTAGAAGTAGAAGCATCTTTAGGGGTAGGAAGGACCCTTCAAATTTAGGGAGGTATGCAGTAATTTACTCTTCAGACCCCTGTAGAAATGTGCCATCAGTGGGGTGATCAGGAAGGAAATGCTATAAAAATGGTTCATAGCTTAAAATGAGGGAAATGTCATTTAACTTCTGTGTACTAGCTTCCCCGGATATGCTGAACTGAACGTTCTCAAATCGGGGATGTGATACTAGTAACCCTATTAGTTCAAGAGCCGTTGTAAAACTGGAGAACAGCCCCAGTTATTTGTAACAACCAACTGTTATTCATTCTTCAGCATGTGTCTTGCTCCTAGGCTCTTTGTCGATCTGCTTGATTTCCTTCAGAAGCTAATGATTCCATTTGCAAGCAGAATGTAAGATGTAATCCTTTGCAACGTCCTTTTGTAATGGGACTACACTGCAGAGCATGCTAGGGGGATTTACAGTCTGTTCTTCATCTTGGATTCAGTTGTTTAAATATCTTGCATGTAACAAAACAAACTTTTCTAAAATAGTTTTCTTCAGTGTGGATGTGACTCTGCTCCCCTGATGGGTCAACTGCCCATCTGTACAACAGTAATGGAAGAATTTTCACACATTCTAAACTTGTGGCTGTGGTATTAAATATGAAGTCCAGTTTTTATATATTCAAAAATATAGTATTACATGTCAGGAAAGACTGAACTCTGGTAAGCAAAAGGTTTTCTGTATGTCAAGAAACAGCATTTCTGCAGGAAGTATTTGAGGAAAAGGCTCAATAATAACTGCTGTGGTCTGCTGCATATATTTTGATGATGGAAGTGTGCTAAGGGGTTTCTGTGGGTTATGTGGAGTGTCTGTATGGGGGATGGGGTGGTTTGATTTGGGTTTTTTATCTGTTAAAAACAACCTTTACCCCCAAGCTACTGTGCTTCAGTCTGTAGGTTCTAGTCACCTCTTGAACTGCTGCCTGAGGCATTGCTAGCAGTGTGTATAAGGACATTTGATCAATAGAACATGGAGGGTTTGGGGCTCATATGCATACGGGGCATGTGTTTTTATGATGTGATCCTTATAGACAAAACTATCTTGAATGGTAGTTATTATGAAGTAGCTAAACATCTTAGTGGTACCGTAAATCATCTTTAACCTTAGGGACCATAAGGGACTAGAAATGATTCCCTGCCCCCTCCCCCCAGTATATGAGTGTCAAAACAGTGTTAATGCAATTTCTTTATACTACTTAGTGAAGAAACAAAACTGTCTGTGTTAATCCACAGAAATGGAAAGTAATTCTTTGGGTTCAACATATGTGTGTTTATCTCTGCCTTGGTTTATAAAAATATAGAAATCTAGCTAGAAGGGGAAATAGTAGTGGTGAAATATTTCTACTAAGCTGAAAATTCTGATCAAAAGCAGACTGACAGCAGTATCTGGGTGAAAACAAACTGAGGGCTGGAAGCCTGTTTATTTTCTAGCTGGAAGCTTGTGCTTTAAACCATAAGCTACAGCTTGTAGGGGTGAGCAGCCATGAATAGTGCTCTAGACATTGCCTTGTCTGTCCACTCCCTTCCCTGCAGATGTTTGAATTTCCAGGTATTCAAATATTTTCATTCTCTTACCTTCACCATAGAGTGGTGGACCTGTTTGTGTACTGCTGTGATTGAACAAGTGTATGGGACCACTTGTGTAGAGAGAGTGTGAGCTAGCTAAAAGGGTCAAGTAGTTCTCAGCTGATTTCTTCCATGTGCTAGACCTTTCACAAGCAGAACTCTTGACTAATGATGCTCTCTCTTTCAAAGACCAGGGGAAACTAGCATTGCTTTTGCTGTTTTTACTGATATTCGGAGACTAACCTTTAAAATTAGGTCTTGTGTCCAAGGATTTGGATACAAGGGGTTTCTTGATGTTGTTTTATCTCATTGTGCTATGGTTTGCTAGATAGCTTTGCAGATGACAAAGATCTATGGGCTTTAGAAAAGGTGCTGTGATACTTATTTGGAAGCCTGTCTTTGTTTTAGCATTCAACAGCAACTGACACTATGACACTTCCTGAGCAGTGAGGAGCATATCAAAACTTGTATGGCTGAATGCTGAGAAACATGTAGTGCAGATACAGGAAAGTTCTGCAAGGCAGTGATTTAAGAGTGGTTTAAGAGTTTACGGCCTTCATTACATCAGGGGACTTGACTGAACGTGAAGCTGTGTCACAGAATGACTTGGTGGATTTTGTTCCCTACTTTTTTCCTACTGACTTGCTTCCTCCCATAGTCAGAGATAAAGATTATTTTGCAGCTGCTGTATGAATATCCCTATTTCTAGCTTTTGGCTACAGAGTCATTTATCTTCACTTGGGGCCCACTAGCTTAGAATTATAGAATCCTTTAGGTTGGAGAAGACTTTTAAGATCATAAAGTCCAACTGTTGAAAGTCTGACTGTTGAGCTTGGTAGAAAGTAAGCTTCTGCTGTGGCAGGTGCAGATGTTTTTGTAGATGGTAACCTTGGGTGTATCTTCTCTTAAAATCATACACAGCTGAAGCTATATTAGTCAGCAAATACTTCTTTTCTTATTGCCAGAAGTTTGTCATGTTTGGGTAGTAATGTAACTGTGTGAGTTGCTACTCCAAAATCGCACAAGAACCACGTTGTCTGCCTTATTTGTGAATTGGTAGGTGCCCACATGAGAAACTCTTGGTCCCTCTACACCTCTTGCTGCTATGCTGCAAGGCATCTGTCCTTTAACTTGAGTTCTTCCTTGTTCTCTCAATTGGCATTATTGTTACAGGATCAAAGTATACTAGAGAAGAATGGTAGAGATCAGTTGGAACTGCAGTATGTCAAGTCTGGAGGTAGACAATATTTCAACGGTTTCCAGTTCGTGACCATGTCCTTGTACTGCACTCACTTTCATCACCTTCTCCACTCTGCTTAGGAGAATAAACTCGGGCAGTCTGACTACTCTGAATTGTGTATGTTGTCTGGATGCAGCTACTTCCTACTAGTAGTTGTAATTTTTAAGTATTTCTGGTAAGCTTTCAGCATTTGCATTGCCTTCCTTGGTAAGGCTCCCTATTGGGGATATCCAGTGTATTTACTTTGAATGTTACTTTGTCAAAAAGACACAAAGATCTTACTTTTGTCATTCATAGTTACTGTAGTTCTACAGAGCTGAATTTTGGATGGAGAATACTTTGTAGTACCCCTCTCTTAATCATTTGAGTGGTGGTTTCCTGAAAGAATTCTAATCAACTTACAGTATAGGGCATTCGAAACAATATACAATTATTATTCTTTTTCCATTGTGGTATAGGTAGCTGCAACTGCTTAAGGCTTGCTAACTCTTGGTTTCTTTTAGTCAGTGGCACGAAGGGTTTGTCTGTCAATGACTTTTTGTCTGGATTGGAGAATTCTGGATGGCTGCGTCACATCAAAGCTGTGTTGGATGCTGCTGTCTTCCTCGTCAAGGTAACTTGCATACTGCTTCTTTATTTGATGGGAAGTTGACTTGCTAGCAGGCAAAATTACACTTAATACTATGTAATGTGTGAAAATTCTGCAACTAACCTTTTTGGAGGTAAATGCTTAGTATACACCAATGCATCTGATGGGCTGTTTTAAGTATTGCATGTTTCTTTACAATCAGACATGTTAAATACGCCAGCTAACATTTTGGGGGTTTTTTTTGAATGCTGTTTGGTCACCTTATTGGGAGGTGAAGGGATTCTTATGCTCCCTGGTTCTTTTTAAGTATTTGAAAGGTGTAACCACTTTGGAGGTGGATGGAGCTAACAGAAGTCTTGGGGCACTAATTGCAGGGCAGCCAAACTAGCTATGCTGACTTCATTTGGCAAGGAAATGGGACTCTCTATGAATAATTCAGAGGAACGATTGCCTTTGCCAGGCACCTATGAAGCCAAGGGGAGCTGGGTGAAGAAAAAAAAACCCCTATCCTTGTTTTTACTAGGTGAAATAACAAGGAGTTACTTTAGTTGGAAATGGATGTTTCTTCTAAAAATGACCCTCAAATATCTGGGCTAGCATAACTTTAATTCTTAGCTGAAGCTAATAAGCACTTCCTAGTCCTTAACTTTTATGTAGTATAATGATGAACAAGTGGGTATTTTTAATGATGCATTTGTGTTGTTTTGGTTTTTTTAACCTGTTTGGTCTGTAATATGTAGTCTACTTTCTTAGAATGCATTGGAAGGGGGTTTATAAGTTTAGTTTTATATGGGATAGAAAGAGAACTGGGAACTACTGTAGATGTTCTTGTTACCTTGTTCCAAGGTGGTAGTGGAATTTCTTTTCTTTATAAAGAATTTTGTATGCTTCCATGGAGAAAAGCTCCTAGCTTTCCCATAGTATCAAATTCTTTCCTCATAATAAACATTTTTCTGGCTTTGTTAAACCAAATGGTCTATGCTGTGGTTTGGGATAAATGTAGCTTTTGTATTTACTAAACTTTGACTTCTGTCTGGAGTAGAACATTCACTAAGAAACAACTGTGTTTCGCAGGCAATAGCGGTTGAGAGTGCAAGTGTGTTAGTGCACTGCTCAGACGGCTGGGATAGGACTTCCCAAGTTTGTTCTCTTGGAGCTCTCTTACTAGATTCCTATTACAGAACAATCAAAGGATTCATGGTAAGCAAGCTGTTGCATTGTTGAGTTGTTTCTTAGTTAATAAAGGATGTAAAATATTTGAGTGTGAAAGGGAGCAGTATAAACATACTGATCTTTTTTTTTGTAGTTACAAATATAAAATAAGATTTTCCGTATACTGATAAATCTTTCCTCTAGAAATATTTTGCTACTAGGAAGAACCATTTATTTAAAATCTAAAAAACTTAAATACAAATAGTGGATTGCAACATTTCTGCAGGGTGCCTAAATCAATGATTGTCTTTTGCATCCAAAAAAGCCCCTTGTCTATGACACACAAAGATTCCAAAGTGCTTATGTGAGATAGCAGATGTATTAAATTGTAGCAGCTCTGTGCTTTTTATCACTTGTCCCAAAATCAACATTAAAATCTAAAGATGACAAATATCCCAGTGACAGAGACCTGAAAATACTTAAGCAATCTAAATTTCCTCATCTTTCTATAGGAGGAAGAATTTCGGTATAATAATTCCAAATTTTAGAGTAGGAAAATGAACAGTGTTTTGCAGTAGCAATACAAGGTGTTATGGCAACTCCTGAAAGACAGTACGTAAAACTGTTCCATGTATTGGTTAGAACTGCCACAAGCATCACAAGCAACAAAAGTGAAGTTGAAGAGGAATCGGAGGATTGATTTCTTGTGGATAGTGAGAGTGTGTGTAATTTTTAGGGAAGATTGGTGGCTTAACCCAGGCAGCTAAGCACCACATAGCCNTGACACTAGGATAATGACTTTCTCATTTAATGTTTTTAGTCCTTGCTGTCAATTAGATTTCTGGGAAAACTTCTGCAATGGGCAGGCAGTCCTGTGTTCCTTTTGGTTCTTGATACTGTGACTGAAGTGATAAAACAAGCTAGTGTTGATATTACAACCTATAAAATGTTACAAAAGATCATGTTGTGTGGTTTTATGTAAACTATGATAGCAGGAATACAATGCTAAAATTTTTCCCTATACTTTGCAAGTTCTTGCAAGTTGGTGGATAATCTATTTGTGAAGTCATACAACATTAGTATACTTAAAGCAAGCCTGGTTTAACAGCAGTTATCTGATTGTCAACTTGTTAAACTTTTACTAGTGTTAGAAACGTGATTTGAAAATATCTTGTAAAAGAATTCCAAGGAAACAAAGGAACTACCAAGTGACAAATAGTTACTCTTACTGTGGTTTATTTGACTCCAATTTGAAATCCAACATATTGATAACCTGTTGGGTTAATACTATAGACATACAATTGAGTAACATTTTATGTGAGATTTTGTTTTCCTTACCCTCTAGGTCTTGATAGAGAAAGACTGGATCTCTTTTGGGCACAAGTTCTCTGACAGGTAGTTCACTCTTCCAATACAGTAAAATGTATACAGTGAACTGAACTAAGTATTCTTACAAACAAAAGACAATTTGTGGATGTTAAACTACTGCACTGTTGCTAAAAACTTTGCAATGAATAAAGTATTTTCAGTAGACAATGCACTTTGTGTATTGCTATTTATTCAAATATCAATGGGAGAATTGATTTATGTTTTGGACATAAATTTCTAGTGCTACCAGTGCCTTGCTGTCAGATGTCAATGACTGCAGCTAGGTCTGCATGTATGCGTAGGCAGTGCAAAACCAATCTAAGTTACGTCCCAACTATTAAGCAATATAAAATGCTTAGTTTTGTTATCTCATAAAAATGAGCTTACATTTACGTTTACTTTTAATGATGAAGTCACGCTTACCTTTAGAAGTCTTGTATGTTAAGAGTTCTGTGTTTCCCCTTAATCTGCCTAGCATCAGCTATGACAATAGCCTTGCTGCTATTTACTGCTTATTAGTTTGTTTTTAGCTGTTACGCTCCAAATGTTGACTATGGAAGTAAGACACAAAGAAACTTAACTGTGTTTGTTGCTTTTCCGTACTGAATACGGATGTGTGATTACTTACAGGTCAGAAAAACAGGTTAAATATAGACTTATTTCTATTCAAAAATTGCCCTAGTTCTCAAAGTCAGGTGCTTAATCTCCAAACCAAGACTAGTGTCAAACTAATGTGCTGTCATTTAAAAACAAATGCAACTAAGACTTTTTTTTATTTCTAACTTAAACCAGTTTCAATCTGTTTATGGAATCTTTTTCAGGTGTTGTCAATTGGATGGTGATCCAAAAGAGATCTCGCCGGTGTTCACCCAGTTTTTAGAAAGTGTGTGGAATCTAACTGAGCAGTTCCCACAAGCCTTTGAGTACAATGAAGCTTTCCTCCTTCAGATCCATGAACATGTCCATTCATGTCAGTTTGGTAACTTCCTTGGAAACTGCCAAAAAGAGCGAGAAGAACTGAAGTAAGCAGACATATTGTAATGTGTCCTTTGTTTATGCTGGCAGACTAAGAACTCCTGTGAATCTTCTTCATTTTAGGCTCTGACTAGAAATAGACAGGACTGGTAGTACTGAAAATGTTGAACTGCATCAGGGAACAACAGTGCTTCTCATGCTTTTGCACACTGAAGACAGTTCCTAATTCTGGGAGAAAATCCTATGTTCATTTTTCAAAGGGAAAATTAGGCTTCTTTCTTCTCCCCCC
>VZTL01029001.1:0-24894 GCA_013400535.1 Scopus umbretta
AAGCTTTGGTTTTCAAAAATATATTTATTGTGAGATTCACACTAATGAATTAAATTTTTACATAGATATATATTTTATCCTTGCATCAAGAAGATGAATAAGACTTACTTTCTATACAAATATAAAAATCCAGTGCTGTAGTTTATGTGGCCCTGAGTAACATTTTTGTTAAAAAGCAGGTTTTGTTTAAAAAAGAGAGCTTTCAGAACTGTGTTTCTTAAACTATATGTGCACAAAGGAAACAGACACAGCAAATGCAAATTGTAAAACTGCTTTTCTAATATATACATATTACACATGAAAATATTACCTTCCTTACTTTTCAAATCTCCAGCAATTCTTACATCTCATTCTGATGTACGTGATTTATCTATTGCTCTATCCATAGCTTTGAATTCACAATACAAAAATAAGCAGTCTAATTCAACATATTTATTTGGCTACAATACTTTCAGCTGAGCAGGGCTTTTAGTGGTCCATATAGTACCGATATCCACTGAGTATTTTTATGGAAATGTTTTATGTAACTTGAATTTTCTTCCCTCTGTTATTTTTAAGTGACTGTATTCGATGGTCAAGTTCCAGCACACCCTCCTTTTCTATTTTTAATATTGATTAGAATTTTCAACACGTATGAGATGTCAAAGACATTGAAATTACTCAGCCTTTCAACAATAACTATCAAAAATTAAATTTAGCATTTAATTTTTTGCACTGCAAAAAGAAATCAGGAAAAAATCATTTTATTCCTTTGGATTTGTGAGATTGTTTAATTTTCCCCTATTCTATTACTTTAGAAATGCACTTATTTTCTAGACATGTCAATAAAAATGTAAAAAACCTCACAGTACTCAGTGACCACTGTGAACAAGCAAACAAGATGAACTGAATCATGTTATTTTGCATTTCAAGATGTTAAAATGTACTATTATAGTTCTGCTGAGACTGACACAGAGATAAAACCACAAAAAATAGCTTCATATATAATGCAATTTCTTGCCTATTTACTTAGACCCTAATCCAACATTTATAAGTAAGGAATCATATTTTACAGGACAAGGAAGTTGTAAGTTTTCAAGAAGGGCACATGTGAAACGAATTCTGTTATGACAACATAGTGTTTTGTATGAGTTCACATGAGAAACCTGAAGACTGCCTGTAGCTTGAACTCCCAGTGCTAAAAAAGAATGTGAATTTCTACCTTTAAGAGGTGAAAGCCAGTGTAGGATTCTTTTCATTCAGCCTTAGAGACCGACCACACAGATATCTTTGACTGAATTGCTCCCTGTAAGCTCCTTTCCTAATTAGAAAGGGAGAGAAATAGACACTTCTAGGGTATGAAAGTTGGATTCTATTTCAGACATCAACATTAAGATAAGATAAACTGTGCCTTTGAAGTTCCTGTTTTTCTCTGTTGATTATAAAAGAAGCCTAGGGTGAAAGCTCAGATGTAGATGCCTAAATAATAGACATATCTCTTCCAAGGCCCAGAGACCTCAGAGGGTACCTTTCAGAAAGTTGTAATTAATTTGGGTGCATAACAAATTGTTCCTTTACCACATTTACTCATTTAGAATTTTTCTCTAATCCTAGTCTGACTTTGGTTGCTTTTGATTTATTCCATAGAAATCCCCCTAGCAAACTATGAGAAATCTCACTTTAGGTCAGGAATGTAGAAAAGGGGAAAAAAAAAAAAACAAACCCAAAACCCTAAATAGTGATTAATTTTTATTGTATGTGTGGTCAGTCTGGAAGGGATTAGTCCTACATGCAAGCCATTCTGTATCTGGAGGCCAGGATTGATCCTGGCATTAATGCCTGAGGCAGTGTAGATGTCACCAGATTAGTACATAAGTATTAGGGATAGATAGGTACCTAGAGAGGAATTTTGTCTGCCTGTGTTTAGACACCTGTCAGGACAACAGATCTATACAGCTCAGTAGCAAACTATCTCTATTTTTGGACTCTATAGAGAGCTTCTGGAAAAATGATTCAGACAAATATTTAGGTGCACGTTATGAAAGTGTACGTCTATATACTTACATAGCTCTGCTATACAACTTCTAGTGTCTACTAATACAGTTTCCATCACTTACAATCCTGTTAGTGTTTAGGTTTAGGAAAAAAAAAAAGTGAACTTTATTTTGATTATTGGGAATTTCTCACTTATTTGTTCTTCAAACCCCATGTCCATTTCCCATGACTGACTGCTATTTATCCCATTTATCACAGTTCTCCAAAATCTCTAAGCATTTAATTATACAGGCAGATGACCAGAGGTACTTTCAGAAATGCTAGGACATTTAGTTTCTATTTAATTAATTGCAAAGTAGGTATTTTGAAAATTCTGTCAAACATCCCCCCAAAACCTTGGTAAGGATAACAGCATCACTTCATCATCAACAGTGTTGGTCATTAGCTAGACAACATCCTTCTGCAAAAAATGAATTTTTTTCAAATTCTTCACTAATGTCCACAGGAATAATTCCCTGAGGGTGAGCCTTCACCTCACACTAGAGAACAAAGTCTTTAGAGAAACTCTGTGTTTCCAAATCCAGTTCCAGTCCTGAAACCAATATTCAGAGTATGCATAGGTAGCCACTGGGGAATATTTTAGAATAGAATTATGTCAGCCACATAATTTCCAGACCCCAAGAGCTCTGTAAGTGTCAAATCCAAAAGATTTTGGCTTCATCACTTTTCTTCCTAAAAAAGTTGATTTACAAGTGGAAAATTTATCCCAAGGAAACAGTAATTTAGGGACATTTTTGGAGGACCAATCTTGAAGCATTTACACAGCCAACAGTTTCACTTCCTTTCTTGATGTTCTTTCAGTTACACATCACTATCTTTAGCAAGCATGCACTTGCAGATTACTACTACTCCTACTATTACTACTTACTATTAGTATTACTGTTGCTGTTATTGTTATTATTAATGGCAGAAGTTCAGGTTTCATTATGAAGTTATTTGAAATAAAACCCCAAGTAACTCTAAACATTGGTGAAGCCTACATCCAAACCCATGTTTACATTACATACACTTTGTGTGTGCTTTTTATCTGAAAAGATTATATAATTCACCTCTATTTTTATCCTTTCCATTAAAAATAATTCATAGATAGTTATATACACTATCATAAGACAAAACAAAACAGAGACTTTTTTTTTTTTTCCTGTAGTACGTGTTAAACCCATACAGAAACAATGGAATTTCAGGAATTTCAGGAACTATTCTGAGGCTCTTTATCACCTCTTCTTTCCACTAGAAAGATCAAAAAATTGAGTGTGCTGCCTAGGGTATATTTATGCTTATCCTCATTTCTAATTAATATTTCTAGTAGTAAACTCCTTATAATTATCAATATTGAACATTTATGTTTAAAGTCAACACTTTGTAACACATTCCCTTTTACAGAAAAACTTTATGAAATTTCTTTTATCTCTCAAACTTAAGGTTTTTTGAAAAAAATCTGCAGTTTTATCTTTCTTTTCACACTATCTCATTGAGGTTTTAAATTTGTAGCACCATATGAGAGAAAAGATGATGGGATTTTATTGACACCAAAATGTGTCTCCCAGTGCAAAAAGGAATAATCTCTCCCCCAGTAAAAGGATAATATACAGTAATGATTCCATGTTCGTAACTAGCTCTTGTTTTATAATTTAGGTCCTCAAGAATGGGCACAGAAATATATGAGGGATTAGTTATAAAATATGTTCTGTTTCTTATGAAATCTGTCCAGTTTTATAGGTATGAAAAGAGACATATGCAGTAAATGCTGCATATAAGCTACAATAACAATATTCTTTTGTGCCCAGCTGCAACTTCTCTGTCAAATGTCATGCTTTAGACTCCAACTTAGTATAAGGTTACCTGACAAGAAACATTGATAGAAGCAAGAGCAAACAGGTATTTGGTTGTTCCTAGAAACAGCACTATGCATTTCCTTTATTTACCTCCCATGTGGGAAAATAATTTTAACTGTTAACACATCACCAGAGAGAAATCTAGAAACATGGCATCTGTCTTTAGGCACTCCTAAATTAGGAATTATACTTTAGAGTAGAAAGTCTGTGTAGTTAAGATGGAGGCAGAGTCCTCCAGCTAATGATTAACACCACACAAAATGTCAGTCATAATCTTAAATTGCCAGACTTACAGTCATGGATGATGTTTAGGTTCCTAAAGTAGACATGCCATTTACATTAGTAGGCTGATAGTAAAAAAATTGTCCCTCAAAGAGTTTCTTGTTAGTACCTAAGGGTGAAATTCAAACAGCTAATATGGCTCATATATAACTCAGCTGAGATCTGAAATCCAAACTGAGCAGCCTAGTGAACATTCACTTAGTGGCTTAGAAGTCTTCAAGTTTGTATGCCAATCTGTTGTCCTCACAGAACCTACTTAGAACATTACATTTATAAACTTACCTAAATCCTGAGAGATCTGAACATCTAAGAATTATCTTGTACTTGAGAATGCACATAAGTAGAATTCCATGTACCTTATTCAATCCTGAATGAATTAGGGGAAGAAGAAAAAAAAAAATAATCCTGTAGCTTAGTGATGAATGAACTCTTACAGGGCACATCTTCTTTATCCCATTTCTTATTGGCTGACTTAGATATTTTCCTGTACAGCATATTCCCTGCTAGAAAGTGAACTTTTAGAGCCTCTTTACAGAAGAGAGATCCAGGGCTGTGTTTTCCCTACATAATACCATAGGATACAAATCTTCTCTGGGCTGCTCCAAAAGTAACATTCCAGTCACATGACAGGGCAGTAATGTCCAGAGATGCTACTGCATTATTCAAATGTATACAGGTTCATGAACTCTACTTGGCATGGATTATTAGCTTAAATATTTCACTGCATTCTTGATGAACAGATATTGACTCCAGTTCTAGAATTTTTCCGGGCAACAGTAGAATAGAACTGCTTGCCCATATTGCACTGCATGATGCAGAAAGGCATTGAAGTGCAATTTGGGAATGTAGTTTCATTCTCAAACCCTAGCTGAACAGTTACCAGCCTTTTATCTTTTAGCACACACACCATGAGAAGAAATGATGCTGCGACAAGCCACACAAGTCTGTATGAAATTCATTAGAAAGTAAAGGATAACAGAGTAAAATATTAGTTCTATGTTGGATAGCATACAGTATGCTGTCTAATATTCAGCATTTGAATATAGCACCTAGTTGAGATGGACACCAAAAAAGTAGGCTGAGCAGTATGCCTTTTTTTTTCCTCCTCTTTTTTGGTAAGTAGGTAAGCAATATATGCTACTTTTTGATTATAAAAGTTCTGAAATTTAAGTATTAAGTAGTCTTTTTCATGTTAATAAAATATCACTTGGTATTAAAATGATGTTTTATTAGCAGGCATCAGACTTATATGTCAAAATATATATTTTAAAAAATATAAAAAGTCTAATACAATTCATGTGAAGTATTGCCATTTTTACATCCAGACTGAAACAAGTCTTCAGAGACACGTTCCATTTGGTGTTGACTAGCCAGCTATTTTTTCATTTTAACAATATATGTAATGAAAAAGAAAAGCAAAACATCTCCTTGTAGATAAAGTACTGTGTACTGTGTGTGAAGTGAGACTACTACTGATCATATATTAACGTGCTCATCTCTGTTTAAATAGATTGAGGAAGATGAAGCTATCACTTACAGAAATAATTCGTTACCAATTGACAAAGAGGTTAAGTTCCTCCAGATAATTTTTGAAAAGAGCAACACTATTTGTTTTGTGGTATGGTGTGTTATTTTGTTTTGAAATACGACTATGAGAAATTGTTACCTCTTCTTTTAAAATTTATTCTTTTACTTGAGCAAGCGCTGAAGTTACATTTTGTAGCTGTTGTGTATCTTAGTTTGGAAAGAGAACATATCTTAGGGGATGAGTTGTGTGAATTCCTTCTTTGAAATCATGTCAAAGGAGTATTTAGTAGAGTTCTGACAAATAATATATCCAATAAGCCAACTGGAGTGAGTAAGATTATTGAAGTACCTTAAGAGCATAACCTGAAGACCTCTGCTGATGGTGCAGTCTTTTGCTATGACAGAATGTAAAGTCTACAGTTGATCTGTAGATTTATTTGTATATGGAAATGATCCTGTGTATTTTTAAAATCAGTTTTCAGATAACAGGCTTAAGTAATTCATCCATTTGATTAAGGGTATTTAGGGCACTGTTGAAACTGTTCTCCTGAATAATTACTACCTGACAGCACACACAAACTGTGGTCTTCTCAGGTATTTTTTATCCAACCTTTGTTACTCTCAAAATGCCTACATAGGCTTCAGGAACTAAACTTCTGAATGCAGTGCAACATTTTTCCTTTACCTTGTTATCTAGGAAACAAGGTACCCAACAGCTTAATTGTTTAAAATAAACTATAATTCTTTGCTTAGAAAAGAACCAGGAACTAAATAGATCCAGCACTACAGAACAGTCTGGGAACTTCCAATGTTTTCCTTATGACTACCTGACATATTTTGCTGTAGATAAATACTCCCTGACATTTTAGGAAAATAACAAATGAGAAAATGTTCAAATACAAATTTAATAAAGCACCTTGATATTTGTTGCTTTTATTCTCCATCTTTACTAAGAAAGAAGTTAAAATGACAGCCTTTTCAAAGGGACAGATCACAGGCAAACACAGATTTGATTTTGAATGGATGTCATTCCCATTTGAAAGCCTGGGACTAATGGCACATATCAGGAACTCAAATATCATGCATTTTATAGGAAGCTAGAATCAAAGCATATGACCCATCCTAAAAAATTTAGCTGCTATTAAAAGGGATGCTTTCAACAGTCAGCAACTTCAGTTTCTTCAGCAGTGTGCACAGCTTCTAAAAATTCTACAGGCTAGCAACCATGGACACTTACAGCTTTTTCTCCCACAGTAAGCCAATATTTTCTTCATCTGTTTGCTCCATGGCAATTTAAATGAAAATCATCTTCTTCCTTATTATAATTATCTCATATCTTTATAAATGGTATTAGGTGTGTCTTAAAGATATATTTTCAATGGCACCTAAAACTATCTCCCCATATAACAGCACTGAAATTATTAGGCAAAGCCATGCACACAAATCGGGAGGTTTTTTTCTTTATTTCTGCTTATTATATTTGAATTCTTTTAAAGAAAATTATACATTTTTATGTTTATTTCTAAAGTAATTACTAAATGTTTATTCTACACTGTTTTCTGAAGTGAAGTCCAAAAAATCTATAATCTATTAAATATTTCCTTATAAAAATATATTTTATAAATAATTCTTAAATTTTCCTATGAGTTACAGTGTAGCATTTTGTGTTCTTTTTAATTCTCTTCTGCATCACAACAAAGCAAATTGAGGTACATTCCTGGCTGAAATTGGCTAGCATTTCTTATTTGGAAAGACAAGAACTTCACTGAAATCCACAAATTAAACACTTGGACTTTCACAAGCATGTAAAACTGAATGGATTTCCTAATTATCTCTTGTAGACATAAATCTCTTTTTACTTGCAATCAGGTAGGATCTCAGAACCCAACAGAATCTAGCGAAATTGTTTCAAAAACTTGTAAAGGAAGTGTTAGCATGCAGTACAATTCATCTTCAGGTAATTAACATGCTTCCCTGTGCTACAGACTCCTTGAATATATCATTTAAATATGGGATAATTTCCTAATGATACAGAATCAATATAATAGTTCCTGTGCCACTGCCACTGCAAAGAAGTGGACATATAGCACATAGCTAGAGCTCCACTAAATCCAGTAGTCATCAAGTTGCTATACTGAGATTTGCCAACAAGCAAGAAATACACTTTTCTTTCATTGAAGAGACCAGAAAGGAATAAGGCAGATCAGCACTCCAATTTTTTGTTTATGTTGTGCACCCCTCGGTCTAGTAAAGCATTGTCAATGCTCTTTTTGAAAGTACGTTTGAAATGTTGTTTTTTTTTTTTTTTTTTTTTTTTTAATAGGCACAGCACAAATAATTTAAAATTTTAACAGAGTGAAAGACAGGTGTTAGCTGCAACGGTGCTTTAATATATACTACCTCAGTTAGCTAAAGCGCTATATGTTTGTAAAAGGTTATCAAGAATTTTGAATTATTCAGATCCCTGGGTACAGTTAAATGCTTCCAGAGTCCTGCAGTTAGTGAAATATTCACTATCGTAAACTGTCTGTGGATAATAGAAGTTGCTCATATTCAGCAGAGATAATCCCTTGAAAATTATGTTAGTACTTTGTATTTCTCCAGTTCTGACAGAATAAACAGCCATCCAACATCCAAGAAAGAAAACTAGATGTCTTTATAATTCTGATGACATACAGAGCAATGGATCAAAAGTGAATAGACTATGGGGTTTTTCAGTTTTGTTTTGTTTTTCAGACTAGATTCTTTTATTCAAGTAGAATGCAAGATAACATTTTGAAATAAATGTGGTGGATTGAACAATGGTCATTGAAATATTGGTTTCTTTACTACATTGTCTGTAAACTGATGAGTTAGAGTCACCTGGAGTAAACTTTTGTCAAAAATGTGAGTTGTGGCTTTTTTTTTAAATATCCTCAAGTCTGTGGCTCCAAAGGCACGATCAGAATAAGTTGGAAAATATCAATCTATTTCAAGAAAAGCAAAAAACAGGCAAACAGGTGACTTGGATCAACTGAGAAAACAGTGGAATAGGATGACACATAAAGGGAGAACAGAAGAGACCTCATAATCAACAATGCAGGGCTGAAAGTCGCCCATCCCAAGAGTATACATGTAAATAAGGAAGTGCCTACAGGACAACATTATAAGGGAAGCTCTTGTACATTTCCTGGGAAGTCAGAATGACTGTGTGCCTCTCTAAAGTGCTGGTACACAGCATGAGGAATAAAAAGAAGGAATTAGAGGTCTGCATGCAGTTGAAGGGCTATGATCTCAATTAGATCATAGAGATGTGGTGAGTTGGCTAATATAAATGAGTGATGTTGTGGGTGGATACAGTATCTTTAGGAAGGACAGGGCAGGACAGTAAGAAGAGGCAGCTGCCCTTTTGTGAGAAAGCAGTGCGAGTGCATGAAGGTCTGCCTAGGAACAGGTGATGAACAAGCTGAGAGGTTATGGATTGGGATTAGAGGCCAGACCAATGTGGGTGTCATCATCGTGGGTGTCTCCTACAGACTGCCTGATCAAGGAAAAATAGATAAGGCCTTCTTCCAACTAATGGAGGAAGCATCATGTTTACATAATCTGGTCCTCATGGTAGAGGACCTTTAATCATCCTGATATCCGCTGCAAGGGAAACACTGCAGAAAAGAAGCAATCAAGGTTTCTGGGAGTGCATTGATAACAACCTCCTGATAGAGGCAACCGAAGAAGCAAAAAGGGGGGATGCCTCGCTCAACCTAATACTTACAAATAAGAGGCACTTCAGGAGCATAAAGGGCAAGGGCAGCCTTGGCTGTAGTGCTCACAAGATCATGGAGTTCAGGATCCTGAGAGAAAGAAACCAGGAAAAAACAGGGTTACAACCCTGGACTTCAGGATAGCGGATTTTGACCTGTTCAGAGATCTGCTTAGAAGAGTCCCATGAGATACGGTCCTGGAGAGAAGAGGGGTCCAGGAAGGCTGGTTGATTTTCAAAAAAATTCCCTCCTCCAAGGTCAAGAGCAGGCAGTCTTGATGAGTAGGAAAACAAGTAAAGGCAGATGGAGGCCTGCATGGATGAACAAGGAGCTCCAGAATAAACACACACATAAAGAGGAAGTCTACAAGAGGTGGAAGCAGGCTCACACAGTCCAGGAGGAATTTAGAGACACTGTCATTGAAATGCAGGGATGAGGTTAGGAAAGCCATAGCCAATCTGGATTTGAAACTTGTGAGAGATATGAAGGGCAACAAAAAAGGTTTTCTACAAGTTTATCAGCAGCAAAAGTAAGATAGGGAAAATGTGGGTCTGCTACTGAATGGGATGGGGGACTTGGTGACAAAGGAAATAGAAAACACAGAGGTACTCAATGCCTTGTTTGCCTTGGTCAAAGATGCACTGAGAAGATGCACTTCAGGAATTCCAGACCTCTGTGACCAGTGGGAAAGCCTGGAGCAGTGAAAACTTTCCTATGGTGGAGGAAATACACCTTTGCAGCAAAGAAGGGTAATGAGCTGCATTAGGAAGAGCATTGCCAGTAGGTCAAGAGAGGTGGTCCTTCCCCTCTGCTCAGCACTAGTGAGATGGAGTTGGAGTGCTGGGTATAGTTCTCAGCTCTGAAGTGTCTCACCGCCCTCATCAGAGATAGATTATATTAATATATTATATTAAGTATATTATAAAAAATATATTCCTACCAAGAAAGAGTAATTTCTTTCTTAGAAAAAGTAGTGTCTTGCTAAAATATTTTTTAATCTTACATTTCCTTGTGTGGAGAAAAAATTGTGTAGTCAATCCTTTTATTTTGCTCTCCCAGTTTGACCCCCAAACCACTGCTAAGGACTTCATGAACAGAACCACGTACCCAGGAGCAACCCCATCAATTTCTTTTAGTGATTATAGTTATTGAGGATTACCTTTTTTGGAATTTTATGCAACATTACATCATTAATATTAATTATTAAAAAACTATTCATTTTTAATAGCAAAATTGTTTAGAGATAGGGTATGTCCTGGTTTCAGCTTAGTTCATTTTCTTTCTAGTAGCTGNCCTTTATCTCAACCCACGGGTTTTAGGTTTTTTTCGGTTCTCTCCCCCATCCTGCCAGGGCCGGGGGAGGGTGAGCGAGTGGCTGTGTGGTGCTTGGTTGCCGATCGGGGCTAAACCACAACAGGCATTATAGAAGTTCACTTACTTTCACATACTAAACTGTTTTTCAAAGTTCAGTGCAAGGTAGATGCTTCATGGTAATAAAATTTATATTTATATTTAATAACAATTTCAAATGTATTATTATTTTTAATTAACAAAAGACCTCAATAAACACACAGTATAAACAATACTCTTGTAAAAGTAATCAAAGCAAAATATAAAATGATCTTCGTATCCATTGACAAGTAAATCTCTGATCTGTAAACCACATGAAATCCTTTTATTGCAACTTTGGTAGCAATTTCCTCATATGGCTATCAGCATAACAGCAGAATAAGCAATCTTGGGAACCCTTTTGCAAATATTTATGAGTAATCATGTTAGTTTTGTCCATGGATAAATTCACCTGACTTTCTGTTTACCTTTTCACAAAGATGCCTCCTGGCTGAAGAAAGGTAATGTCACCTTAATTATGTTCTTGCCTTGGTAGCATAAATTATTTATGCTTTTAACATATTTATATTTAGCCTTCTCAAGCTTTCATTTCTGTCCTCCAGTGTGTGAGCTCTGTGTAACTATTAAAAGAGGCACAGTGTTAAGGCATATGACCTGGCA
Source organism: Scopus umbretta (assembly GCA_013400535.1). Classification (NCBI taxonomy): domain Eukaryota; kingdom Metazoa; phylum Chordata; class Aves; order Pelecaniformes; family Scopidae; genus Scopus; species Scopus umbretta. The sequence goes on from VZTL01029001.1 coordinate 11,429, forward strand.
ATGTTTACTGTTTTTTTTTTTCCCTGTCATATCTTTTTGTAACATATATCATTGACTCTGAACAGCTATGTTAGCCAGCCCAATAAGAGGTAAAGGGGAAACTGTTCTTAGTTGCTTAAGGTGGATTAAGATTTTATGTGTATCAAGAAGGTCATTCCAGCAGTTGCATCTACTTTACCATAACTGTGTAGTTCTGGAGATTGTCAACACGCAATATGTAACTTGTCATAGCTAGCTCATTAAAATGAAAATTGTCATCATGGGCCTGAGTGTCTTAGGAGTACCAAAAATTCATAATGCACTTCTTCCCATAGCCAGTACTTCAGTGAATGACAAGACTGGATTCCAAACTGCTGACCCAGTACCTGAAAAAAACATTTCTTCTACTGTGCCCTTTTCCTTGAGTCAATATCAACAGCATCAGCCTCTCAATTAACTGTAATTCCCTGCATCAGGAGTCAGAAAGCTACAGAATTTGTAAGCTTCTGGAGCTGTGGAAAAGATGCATCACCACCAGCAGCAGATCCAGCTTACTTTGTGGACTGATACTTTTGATGTTTTGGTGTCATTAATTATTGAAATTTGCTTCCACCCAGTGCACAGTAGCTCCTGTAAAACAGTTGATAGCTATGTTCCCACTTCAAATTTCTGAACTGTTGTTTCAACAGCAGAAACTTAAATTTGGCCCCATCACTTCATTCTGAAAGAAGCGGTACCATTTCAGAGAAGAAACAGACCACATACACTGCAGACACACTGTTGTGGTTTAATCCCGACTGGCAACCAAACACCACGCANCACAGAGTCCCTCACCTGCTGCTGTCCAAAAGCTAAACTTCTTACTCTGAACTGCTCCCTCGCTTTCCCTGCTTGCCCTCTGAATTGGTAACACCACTGTCAGTGGTGAAGAATACCACCTTCAGAAGGAAAGTCATGCTGTCTTAAACACCTCTTCAGGATGACTAGACATGTCTCAGGATTATATTACCATGCTCATGTAAGTGACCAACTCAGACATCGAGTTTGCTGAAGACCTCACTTAGTGCAGATGAATTCCGCCAATGGCCACCTTGCTGTGAACAGACATCCTCTCCAGACTTCTCAGTGGAAATGTTTTCAAAATGCAGCACTAGTGACTCACGCGTTTGTCAGTCATGTGCCTTTAGGCACAGTTTGCAAACACAGACAAGTTATGGAACATGGAATGGCTAGTTGCAATCAACAGGAATGGGGACACATAGCTAATGTGCATGTTTTCAAGATGTAATTTAATAGAGAATTTTATTAGATCAGTAAAATAGCTACATTTCATAAAATATTAAATTTTCTTATAAAGTAGGTGTACCATTAGATTATATATCTACTACAAGTCTAGAAATGCTGTTTCTTCCATATTCTGTATGCTTTCAAATAGCATTCTCTACATTCTCAACAGAGCTTCGCATTGTACATTGCTTTTTTTCCTTAAGAATAAATTTATTGTATCCTAATCTATCCACTTTAAAATTGATGAGTTGGTATGGAAAAGAATAAAAATCACTATTTACATTTTATATAAAACCTTGATTATACAGGTTGAATATTGATTGTAATTGCAATTGTTTTGGAGGACTTTTGGTTTTTGTGGGTTGGTTGTGTTTTTTGTTTTTTTTTTTCACTTTTGAGTGTAGAGAAAAAACAGTTTTGTAGTAAAATCTTATGAACTGCTGAAATCTGAATTAATAAACAATAGAATTGAGTAGAAAAAACCAAACCCCTCCATCTGTATATGTACATATGATTTTAAGCTCAAAGGAGGGAGGAAGAAATGAATGTGTCATCTATGTCCCAGTTTTGAGAGTCAGTAATTTGGTTGTCATTTTTTCTCATGGCAGTGAAACAACCATTTTCCTATACTGACTTCAGTTGCAATGTCATGCAAATTCACACACCACAAGTCCGAGCCAAGGAAATTACCTTTGTTGTGACTATACGATGTTATTTCTATTTTTCCTTGAAAGTATCCTTATGAAATATATACTTGATTATAGAAGCGAGTACAATAAATATAGCATAACCTCACAGTTAAAATGAAAAGCATAAAATCATGCACAAATGCATTGTTACACTAATAACACCTGCTAAACTATTAACTGGTTTTACACCTAATAACAATGCCTGTGTATTTCTCAAAGATTGCATGATTTCTTTTAATAAATTCTCAAGATTCAGAAACAATTCAATTTCTTTGGTTAATTGTTTTCCTAGATGTGTCCTTGGTCAAACATCACAGCAAATAATTTCTAGAGATGCATCAAATTAGCAGGTATACAAGTCATCTATGGAGGTTCTCCTGCCCTGAGGCATGCATTTTGAGACCATAAATTAAAGAAAGGGTAGTAAACTCAGTATGCTATGCACATAATGAGCACATTTTTATCTCTCTTTACATAAGAGTGTTTTAAACTTATCACATAGCATCATTTCTCAGCTTCAAGAACTTTCTTAGATCTCTCCCTCCTTAACTCTTTTCTTCAACACTATAACTCACAAACTTCTCTATTGCACTGATCTTTTAGTGTATCTCTGTCATGACATCTATAAGAAAACAGTCATTTATGCTTTCTAATTAAATAGGAAGTTGGGATCATTTGTCCTTATTCTGTTTAATCTTTAAATAGAGCAACTTTAAAGTTAAACGTGCATTTTTCTGTGGTTTTTTTTTTTTTTTTTTTTTTTTTTTTTTTTTTTTTTTTTTTTTTTTAACATTCCTTTTAATTTAGCCTTTTGGAGGTTGTCAAAGAATATAGAGGGGCTATGTATTCTTAGGTATTGGTTTAGTCTAGAAAAATGAATTAGACATTGCAAACAGAGTTATGTAGAACATTTGTTCCTATGTCTAAAATTAAAGTCTTGCTCTAGCACCTGCTTCACTGTCAGCTACCTCTGCAAACACTTCTGCCCCTAAGAGACTTTTGGGGTTTTTAGTGTAAAATCTCACAAACAAAATGAAATTTGACTCTCAACACATTTTCATAATTTCCTCAATCTTATTTAACTCTTCAGCATTTCAGTAATTTTTTTCTTTCTAGGCCAAGGTCTTCTAAAAATCTCAGTCCAGTGAAGCATGCTAATTTCTAACATTGACTGGATTGGCTCAATAGTAAGTGTGGCTGTCACTTCCTTTTCCAAAGACAGTTGAAAGAAAATATGTTAGGAGTTATGAGAAATTAGTCCCTGGTGTAAAACATGAAAACAGTCTGTAGGTAGAAGGCCTCCCTATAATTGGTATAGATACTATGCTGTATTTGCTCTTTCCTTTTCAAAAATATGCTTTCAAAAATAATATCTTCATTTACTTTGAAAGAACGATTGAAAGTGTTTTTGGACTTGCATAAATGGAAGTGATTCTTAGCAACCTGGAGTAAAATTACTTCAGTAAATATTTTAAAAACAAACCAAAACAAAGAAACAAAAAAATATTTCTCCTCAGTTGTTGCCATAGTCTTTTTCTAATCAATGACAACCTGGAAAAGCTGATTTTAAGTTTCTCCCTTTTCCCTATGCTTCTGTTCTTATTCTAAGAAGTCTTTTCCTGAATCTGGTTTGCAGGAATTGAATTATTAATAGAAATAAGGACAATGGTGATGTGTTCTTAGATATAATGACAGCCAACAGCCTAATTAGACTGAAAAAGTTATTACATTTTTGGACAGAAGTAAAACTTCACTTTTTTGTTTGTTTGTTTCATTAAGATTAGACACTTACGTTTGGTAGTTTCTCTTAATATACTTTATTAATTGACTGTGGGATATTTTAATATTAAAATGTGATAAAACTGAGTCTCATAAATGTAACAGGTTCTGTTCAGGAATTTATTCTACTGAAACTATATAGGCTTGTTGAACTATTAGGGAAAACAAGATGAACAGAATTTGATTGAAATGTCATTTCAACCCTTCCTCAATGAAAGTCTTCCTGTAGTGAAACTCATAGTTTCAATTTGGCTTGCCAAATTTGGTTTTGAACCAAAACCTTGCCAGGTTTTGAACCCTCTGGTGATCTTTGGCCAAGTTCTGATTTATGTGCTCACATGTCCATTTTGAAGCTTAGCTGTTTTTACATATTTGCTTCTATTCAAATAAAATTTGGCTCTCCTTCCCAAATTTCCTTCTTGTGGTGTGAATGATCATTACAGTAGGATTCATTCCTAAAACCCTTATTAAGCTTTTCTGGGTGAACTTTTCCGTTCCCCTTCCCCTTCCCTTTCCCTTTTCCCTTTGCTCTTTCCCTTCCCTTCCCTTTCCTCTTTCCCTTCCCTTCCCTTCCCAAGATGCTTTTACTTCTATCTGGAATAACTCAGCCCCAGAGCTTTAAGAAACTTGAATCTGAAGGCAACTGTCCAGAAGTCTTCAATTACTCTGCTGGCATGAAAACAAACAGATTTTCAGTTTGAAAATCCTGACAGCAGTTTATGAGGAAAGCTGAAGAACATGATAAATGTGCCCAGGACAACTCTTAAAGACTGAGGCCAATTGACATGGAACAGCCACCTCTGTACAATAAACTTCTCCAGGACTCCTCCAAGAATGTTTATTGAGAACAGTCTCCAGTTTATGCCACCTCCCAAACAGAGACTGGTAATTTTCTGAGGAGTACTAGTCAGCACATCCTAAACCATGGCAGAGACTGTTCTAGCAATTTAATAGTAGACAACAAAGTTCCTGTGTTCAGAGGCACTCCCTGACACAGTTTTATTTAGTAGTATACATAAGGTCTTTGATTTTAGTGCAACACCATCACAAGAAACCCCCAGTCCTTGTCCCAAAGGTGCCTGAACCTTCTGGACTGTCTAACCCCGAACAGTTAAAATACACTGTATTTACCTAACAACCACTTTAAGAACACAAAAAAAAACCAAATAGAATTTGGTGCATCACCTACTCTTCCGAAAATCAGGGTAAATTAGGCTATGATTTCTGTGTGGATATCCAGGTCATAGGCAGCTGTTGTGAAGTCTTTGAAAGTAATATAAAAACAAAGTGTAGTTTAAATACTTTTTTTTTTTGAGGAACTGTGTTGTTATATACACTGTCAACAGTTTCTAAGTCATTTGACTTCTCTTTTATTAACAAGCAATTCTGTTCACCTTTAACTGTATAGTAAACTTGTCAAACACTTCAGCAAATTTTTTTATTTGACCTTTGTAGGCTTTAATTAATGCCTGAGTTGATATTAATACCCTGCTTGACTGTCAGTGTTCTCCAAAATATAAATGAGCAATTTGTTTAGAGCACATATACAGTAATTTTGACCAATCTGGTAGAGCATACATAACAAGCTATTGAATTGAATATGTAGATCACCTTGTATACAAATATTTTGTATTGTTTCTTCTGAAAATTAACCTGGGAGGCAAGAATATCTCTTTAAAAAAAATCCCAAACCTAAACCTACATTCATATGCTTGTTTTCTATCTTTGTAATGCATATTATGTTTAATAATAATGAAGACACAGACAGTGGCAATTATTACCCCACTCATATTCTGACTCCTAAGACAAGTTGGGAAATCAATGATTCCAACAGTTCTTCGAGGCAATGGATGAAAATAGTGAACTAGGTTCAGGTTTATCATTATTCATGAAAAATTCAGCCCTATCTTATGCAGAGTTCCCAAACAATGCTTGCAGAACTTCAGGAAAGCTATTCTCTCTAGTCACTAAGAATTCTGCAGATTGTTTTGACTGCCACATCTAATGAGGACTTTCCTGGAAGCAGTTTCAGCTTGTAACATTCTTTATATTCCAATCTAAAATGTTTATAAAATAAGAAGAAATTTTGCTGTAGAATGTATTTTTAAACTTTTAACAGAGATATCATTTGGATTAACCTATAAAAATATTCTGTTTTCCATTTGTCAAAGGAGAAATGAAGAGTAGCTAAGAAGTTCCAAAAAGGTGTCTGTATGAAGCATTTGCCCTGAGATAGTGTCCGGGTGAGACATACTGACATGACATTTATCCTGAACATCTTGAAGAATCAAGCAATCAACCCTAGCTTGAACACTAAGAAGAATCTATGGCTACTGTAATCCAGATGCAGGCCTGGTTTTCTCTCTTTTGCCAATGTAACTTTGCCTTCACCACAAAAAAGCAAACAAATGAAAAATAAAACTACCTATAACATCATGCTCCAAAGCTATAATGAAAAATACTGGATTTAATCGTGATGACAGTTATGTCTAAAGTTATTCTATTACAGGAGTAAGATTCACAACTATGGACCATTTCCTGAAATGATGCTTCCCACGCTTCTGAGTCACACTGTTGCAATTGCCATTTGCATTATTTCTCTAAGAATAATTCTACGGCAGGAACAAGAAATAAGCAGAGCTATTTCTGCTGATTCGAACAAGTTTGAGTAAATAAGGGTCAAAAGAGAGATTCTGCAACACTTGGAGATTACAATTATGGGACTCGTTTACAAATCATTTCTAATTTTTCTTTTGTGGATGCATGCTGTTTCATAGACACAGAACGTTAAAGACAAGCTATTTCCTGATCTCAGAGTTAATAGTGTGTCAGATATTATATTTGGAATTTGAGCAGGAAAATTATTTTCCTGACCATGTGATTATCTTTCTGATTACTGACTGATGGCTGAAACTTCAAAACAGGAAGACCTCTAAGAACAAGAATAAAAAATTATTCAAACTAAGAATGAGAATCCGTGTAATAATAGTTGTGGGTATTTTCATTCTGGTATAATTTCCTCAGACCTTTAGTTTTTGTGGATAGTTCATGAATATGCTAGTCATTGCTCACATATTTATAAATAGTCAGAAATTGTACAAAATAAAATTCAAGTTCATTAGTGTCTAGAAATGTCTCATTGTCTGACAAATTCTCATAAAGGTTTAGTCTGGGGTGTGGTTTAACCCATTGCTTGATGGGGAGCCAATCACTGAAGAAAAGTGCTCACAATTGACTGTACTTTGATTCTCAAAGTGCCTCTCACTTTTTTCACTCACGCAAAAAAAAAAAAATTATGAATTGCTTAAAAGTTGCTTTAAAGTAAAAAGTTAAAAGTACTTAAAAGTTAGACCCAAGTACAGATGTAGCTCTGAAAAAAAAAAAAAGTGTCTAAGCACCTGTGTGAGCTGCACATTCTCATTCCCTGCACAGGGTATATAAACTTCAGCAGTGGTCTTCACTCCCTTTTAGAATGGATACCACTGCACTCATTGAGAAGTCAGGAGCCTTTGGAGCTGATATACTGTTCACTATTGGTCTCTGCTCCTATGCAGGACACTAAGCAGGGTGGTGCTTTGGCTCCTTGACAGGTCCAGACCAATAAGCTGTTAAAAGAACCTGGTATATTCACTGAATCAGAACGTTTTTAAAAAAATAGTGTTCCAATTTTTTAAATAGAGCCAACAAATGAAGCGTGGTTTACCTTTTGTATAATGGTGTTGTGGTGCATTGACCCTGGCTGGATGCCAAGTGCCCACTAGAGTCGCTCTATTACTCCCCTTCTCAACTGGATAAGACAGAGAAAATATGATGAAAGCAGCTCATGGGTCGAGATAAAGACAGGGAGAGTTCACTCGGGAATTACCGTCATGGGCAAAACAGACTCAACTTGGGAAAAATCAGTAACAGACTCAACTTGGGAAAAATCAGTTTAATTCATTACCAGTCAAATCAGAGTAGGATAATGAGAAATAAAAACAAATCTTAAAACACTTTCCCTCCACCCCTTCCTTCTTCCTGGGCTCATCTTCATGCCCCATTTTCTCTACTTCATCCCATCAAGCAGTGCAGGGGGATGGGAAATGGTGGTTGCAGTCAGTTCATCACACATTGGCTCTGCCAATCCTTCCTCCTCAGGGAGGACTCCTCACACTTTTCTCCTGTACCACTGTGGGGTCCCTCTCACAGGAGACAGTCCTCCATGAACTTCTCCAATGCGAGTCCTTCCCACTGACTGCAGTTCTTCATAAACTGCTCCAGCATGGGTCTCTTCCATGAGGTGCAGTCCTTCAGGAACAGGCTGCTCCTGTGTGAGTCCCGCACAGGGTCAGAAGTCCTGCCAGCAAACCTGCTTCAGTGTGGGCTCCTCTCGCCACTGGTCCACAGGTCCTGCCAGAAGCCTGCTCCAGCATATGTTTCCCATGGGGTAATAGCCTCCTTCAGATGCATCCACTTGCTCCAGCGAGGGGTTTTCCATGTGCTGCAGGTGGGTATCTGCTCCACTCTTCACCTCCATGGGCTGCAGGGTGACAGCCTGCTTCACCATGGTCTTCACCATGGGTTGCAGGGGAATCTCTGCTCCAGCACCTGGAGCACCTCCTCCCCCTCCTTCTTCACTGACCTTGGTGTCTGCAGAATCATTCCTCTCACATATTCTCAGTCCTCACTCCAGCTGTAGTTTTGTGTTCCTGTTTTTTTTTTTCCCCAACTTAAATATGTTATCCCAGAGGTGCTACCACTGTCGCTGATGGGCTCGGCCTTGGACAGCGGCGGATCCGTCCCGGAGCCGGCTGGCATTGCCTCTATCAGACATGGGGGAAGCTTTTAGCAGCTTCTCACAGAAGCTACCCCTGTAGCACCCCCTGCTCCCAAAACCTTGCCACACAAAAAACAATACAATTGTCTTACACAATAGGAGTCTAGAGTACTTCCTTTCACCGTTTGGTGACTTCGTGAAAAAGTTTTATTGATCTAACAATCATAGTTAACAAAAATATTAAACAATCAAACTCTGCATTGACTTCTTAGGTCTTCGTGGAGAAGTTTAATAGTAATTAACCACTTCAGCATGACAATAATTTGGAAGTAACTGGCCTTGACATTTGTTCTATGTATAGCCTAACAGCAAAAAGCTTAGCAGAAAATTTACAGGTATGCGTAACATTAGATATATTCTCAAGCTGCTTCCAAGTGAGACAGAAAAAATACAACTTCTCCTGTCAGTTCTGTCCTGGAGAAGAGACAGGATATTCAAGTGCATGAATGTTTACTTCAAAATCATTGACATTGGAGGCCAATAGTAGTGTGTTGGTTATACAGTGGTTATGCAGTGCTGATACACAGAGAAGCCTGTAGTCTATAACCTTGCAGTGCACCAGTGTACTCTAGATATATGCCCAAGTTAACTCTCAGTGAGAGGCTTTCCCAGAATCAATTGTACCTATTCAAGATGGTCAGCAATTTAGCGCGAACCAGCAGTGACTATAACAGCCAACACATGAGAGAAGGTCAGTGTTTTCCTGCCAAGATAAATTGTGAATTTTGCCTACTAACCTGAGGAAAGTGCTAAAGCCATTTGCATTATAATATATTGTAATAAAACATGGTGCTGCAAAAACAGATGGTGCTACCCTTATAAGCCTCTTAACCCTTATAACATAAACTGTCTTAGAAGGTATACTGCTGAGGCGTCTTCCCCTGAGCAAGGTAGTGTGGGAACAGAGCTATATGAATAAGAGCTAGGAGGCAGGAACACTGCCAGAAATGTGTGCATAACTGACTCATTTCCATGATGAAAAATCTAATAATCTGGCGTATCTTAAAAAAAGTCCCTGGGTCTACTGCCCATCTGTTTTACTTGTGTGCACTGAACGACGAGGGAATTGTCCTATTCGGTCTTACAAATACTGTTGGGGTGATATTCAGACTCTTTTGAAACCCATCACGTTACTTCAAAGGTGGTTTAAGTCTACTGCAAGGGAAGCCCAGTGGTGATCAGCGCTTGAGTACTCATTGCCCCAAAGACTGCTGAAAGCAATGGGACTTTTAGGCTCTAGATGACCATCTTGAAAATAACAACCAGCTGCCACAGTACAGCAAATCTGATGAATCAGTCTTATCACACATGCACAGGGAACTCTGCATAGCACACGCTTGGGCTCATTGTGCATAGAGGCATAAAGCCTCCTTACTTGCTTCCCAGGGAAAGTCAGTACTGCAGGCAAAGTTATTTGCTAATGTTATAGTATAACTGTATAGCCTTATAAGATTGTATTGCCATTGTTAGTAACAGGCCATAAGCTTTGTACTGAGTCTGCATGGCCTCAGGGTTGACGCTTGTCAGGTCTGCTCTGCCTGAACTTGTCTTGACCTCCCTGCAGCTTTGTTTCACTTGGTTTATCTGTAACACCAATTTCTCTCATAGACAGATATCTATGGCTAATTTATTTTACTTTTGTTATCTTTGTATGGTAAAAACATAATTATATAAATATATAGCAATTATTAGTTATTTTATGTAGAATGAGCTGCTTATGACTCTAACATTATGATGTAGAGCAGAGGAATAGAGACTTGGTACAAGAATCCTTGAGAGGTGGGGACTTGGGATGTGACATAAAGGAATACAGGAATGGGACCACAAGGTGTGGGACACAGGCTGACATTGGAGATCCCACAACTCCAAACAACTCAGTAATGGACAGGTGCAGAAACACAGACCTGGAGCAGAACTGGTTGGGCTGTAAGAGATTTTGGCAAAAAGAGAACAAAGACATATTATTTTTTATCTCTGACATCCATAAAGGGCATCATATAGAGTAATTTTTGATACAACACGGAACTGTAAATCATTGAAGAAACAGTAAAAGTGTAAAAGTATGTTAACAAACACATAAAAAGGACCACAGGTGGACTTCAGGGTGAGGAAGAAGAAACCATTAATATGAGCATGACATTCCTCACAACAAAGGACTCCAGGTGCTACTGACTCACCAATAGCATCTCCACCATCACTACCATTATGAAACCACCAAGGAGCAGGGAGAGGGTGAGCATGACACCAGGAAAAGGAGTAGAAAATAAGGAGTCTGTGAACAACAATTTTAACTACATTACTATTCACACTTTCTTTCTCTGTAATAATCAGATCTAGACTAATAATATTTTTTGAGTTAGACTGTTAAGGTTTCAATGACACCAACAATAAATTCCCAGCTTTATTTGTAAGATGTGTTTCCTTTTTTCCCATTCACAAGATTTTAATCGTAACAAGAGGACATAAGAAAACAGTCTGTTCAGATTCACTAGTGTCTACCTTAGAGGGTTCAAAGTATTCGATAAAATATAATGGATTAAATAATAATAATGTTATTAACCTTTAGCAGAAGTGATATTACTGCTTGAATACTAGAAAGACAGATAAAGCTGTGTTAGTAATTACCACAGCATATTTCCCATGAAATAAAATTTAATAAAACACAGGCCCCGACCCTCCTCATAGTGTTTTGTAATAATTAAGTTGCCACCACACTTACTGTTTTGATGATATTTTATGAACTTTAATATCTATCTAGAAATTGAATATTTTCTTCTGTCAAGGAATAAAAGTAAAATGACTTGTTTTTCTGTTTTAAGCTTTATAGTGTACTTAATGAAGGTCAGAATCCAAGAGATTTGCTAAAACCAAATTAACTAAATAAAAAAAAAAATACAAAATGTGCTATATGTAGAATTTTGTGCGCTTTAAAATATTTCTTTTCCACATAATGAAGTACATGTACAGAATGTGGAAACCTTGTACTGAAACAAATATTACATGTGCCCATAAATTAATGTGTCCCCTTAGGAAAATGAAATTTCACAATGTAATTACCCCATTTCTTCACTGAAGACATAAAGGAATTTATGGAACTAATTACCCTGATAATGGAGAGGGATTTTTTTTTTCTCTTTCATTGCAATCCCACCTAGAAGCACGATATAGGAAGATGTAATTCATTGAACTCCACAGTGGCTCTGCTGTTATGTATTTATTAGAAGAAACTGAGGCATTTTAATAGTTTTGTGCCAACCTTAAACATAAAGTTCCCATATAGCAATAAATACAACCTTCCAATATAATACTGGAGTTGTTGGAATGACATTCTCCTGCTGCTTTGAGTTTTCTTCTGCTACTTTTCCAGGTAAAAGTGAAAAAAAAAAAACAACCCATGCTTAAATGACTCTTTTTCCAAATCTTCTGTTACACAGCTGTTTGTAACACAGTGTATGAAGTGTCACATTTAATCATATTCTCCAGTGTAAGAAACCTTTCATTGAAAGTTTTTATGGTTATCTTTAGGACTATCCTTAAAGGCAGAAGCATTTATATGTACACATTGTAATATATTTTTTTCATAATAATAATTAGTGAATATCTTTCCTCTCATGATCTCAAAATTCTGTGCAAGCTGGAGCTATGCTAAATTTCTAGAGGCAATATTCTCTAATACTTTAGAGTACATATCAGATGGCTAACAAGACAAGAAAGACAAATGTAAATTTAAGGAATGCCATGCCTGAGAAATCGTATCAACTAAAATAAAACAAACAAAGAAACAAACAAACAAACAAGAATAATAAAAGATTAAAGAAAGGTATTAAAGTTTAGAAGTTTTATCACTCCCTCAAAAAGCCAATATTTTAGGTGGGTTGTCTCTTTTTTATGTGTGTGTGATTTTGGTTTTGGTTTTAATAAATTCAGTTTACAAACCACAGCAAGAATAGAAAAGTTAATAAAGTAACCAATATAATTAAGAAAACAAATTATAGTGATTTTTTTTTCTCTAACATGAAGTCTTGAAATTACTAACCACAAGCAAAATTAAGAAATTCAGGTCTGATGGTAGCACTATTTAGGCACTATCTGAAACATCAGTGGGTAAACAATCATAACTTTTGAGAACATCCATAAGCCTCTGGACACTGAAGATCTTGTGGATGCCCAAGATCTTGCTGCAAACTGTAGTACTTAGTGTGTAAACTCTTGTGTTGTCTTTGATATGAGTCTTGACCAGGACTATTGTGTAGCTCTCAAAAGCTCTACAATCCCCTTTGTACCAACAGCAAAAGAGTTTGCCCCAGGTTTACATGTATAATAGATGTAAACACAACATGCTTCCCTCACAGCTATACTAATTGATATAGCTGTGTCCAAAAGTGAACATAGGGTCTAAGAAGTGTTTCACAACTCCTTAATCCCTTATATAGACCTGTAAGAGGACAACATCCTGTCATCTTAAGAAAATTAATTAAAACAACAACAAAAAAATTCTGTCTACACAATAATACCAACATTATGCTCTGTTTATCATCACCCATGCCCTACTCATTATAGAACTCCCAGCACTATTATCGATCAATAAATATGTCCTGGTTTCAGCTTAATTCAGAGTTCATTTTCTTCCTAGTAGCTGGCATAGTGCTGTGTTTTGGATTCAGTATGAGAACAATGATGATGACACACTGGTGTTTTAGTTGGTGCTCAGTAGTGTTTAGTCTAGTCAAGGACTTTTTAGCTTCCCATGCTCTGCCAGGGGCACAAGAAGCTGGGAGGGGGCACAGGCAGGACAGCTGACCCAAACTGGCCAAAGGGCTATCCCATACCATATGGCGTCATGTTCAGTATAGAAACTGGGGGGAGTTGGCCATGGGGCAGCGATCACTACTGGGGGCTTGGCTGGGCATCGGTCA
>VZTL01029005.1:0-34236 GCA_013400535.1 Scopus umbretta
TCATTAATAAAGATATTAAACAAAGAAAGGTGATGGAGATGAAAGACTTGTGCCTTCAGACTTCCTAGTTCTCATCAAAAAAAGAGATTCAGAATAAGTGTGAGGAGTTCTTTGGTTTTCTGTGTTGTAGGAGATGATAGCACACTCCAAACTGCTGCTGTTGTCTTTCTTGCCTCCTCTTGAAGACAGGTAGGAGGTATTCTTGCAGGGTTCCCAAAACTTCTCCCTGCTCATGAGGGAAGGTACAGATGAATCCAGCCTCCTTGACTGGCTGCTGGATTCTGTGGCTGTCATTTCTATGCCAGCTGCCTTCCCTCTTTATCCACTTTGCAAGGGATCCTTGTGCCTGCTCCCCTCCTCTAGTGCACCTTCTCTTCACTTCATCCTGCCTCTGATTTACTTTTTTGGACTCCAAGAAATGAACTAGAGGCCTTAAAAACCACAAGAAGATAGATACAGCGGGCAACTTAAAAAAACAGTCCTAAGGAATAACAGTTCCACACAGCTGAAGAGAAAGCAGAAATCCTCCACTGAGTCTTAGCAGTTACAGTATGAGCTGAGTATGGGTGATTTCTTCCCAATTATTGGCCACTAGAGGGTAGCCTAGATCTGTGGAACAGTCATAGATGCCATCGAGGCAAGGTAATTCTGGGTGTTTTAAGTCAGGTCATTAACTAACATGATTTTGAACCTAGTAATAAAAGAAGTGCATTGTTTGAGTAATTCCGAATTGGTGTACAGAAATATTAAACATGCCCCAGGAGCAAGCCAATTACATTCCCCATGGAAAGCTCTGACAAAAGCCCATCTGGGTAAATATACGTATGACCTCCTTCTGTTCTTTTTCGTTCCTTTTCTGCTGTGGTATTCTTCCACTAATGAATTGGTACAAAATAGGATATACTTGCACCTGGGTCTGACTAGGTTGGAAAATATTTTTTTTTATAATTGGATAATTGGCCCAGCAGCTATAAAGTCTGTCAAAGGTGAAGAACAACCTTTCTCGGCAGGGAGTAAGCAGAGGGAACAACATGACATTCTGCCAAAGTTTTATAGCAGGTGTGAGTTTTGGAATTAGGGTAAATCTGACATTCCTCAGGTAAATACATTCACTTTAAAAAGAGATCTGTAACTTTACTTCCATTTTGCAGGTGAGGAACCCAAATATATATTGGGTTCAAGCTGAAGGTAAACTATCTGGGGAAGGAAGAGAGGATGAAGGTAGTGAAGGAAGTCCAAGGATCATTCTGCATTTGTTCAGCTGTAGGGACAGATCAGAGAATAACAGGGACAGGATGACTTTTGTCCTAGTGACTGCCTTCATACCCTGAGGGGGGGAACCCTAAGTAGGTATGCCCACAGCTGCTGGGCCTTTCACTCCTTAGGCAAAGACTGGTCAAAACCCAGGGATGTGCACTCAGCAGGTGCTAGGACAGTCTCAGCGTGGTAACTGGAGGAATGGGAGAGGAAGAGATAAGGCCTTTCCCTTCTTCTTATCCTTTTTCATTTTCCTCTTTCTCTTTTCCTCTAAGTTTGAAACCTAAACTGGAGAAAAATCCCTTAGGGAAAAAAAAAAAAAAAATGAAGCAAGTTTGACATAAAATGCTTGAAAGCTGCTACCTCAGGCCACACAGCTTTGAAGAAAAATCAGAGTATTAAGGTTAAAACCCCTGAAGTTTCCAGCTTTGCCGTTCACTCTGGTTGGAGCCAGGTTGGGGAGGGGGACAGAGTTTGGAGTGGAGAACAAAGTGCATGAACTGTGGGGAAAGAGAAGGATGTGTTGAGAGGCATGGTCAGTCCCCGTTTTGCTGCAAGTGGTGCTCTGTATAAATTCAGTGAAACAGCTAGAGGAGGATGTGTTTAATAACTGGAGTACTACCTGAAAAGGAGAGCTCAGTCCCAAAGAGTGTGCACTCTAAATGCTGCCTGCTGCAGATGAACCCAGGGGACAGAATTAATTGGAGCTTAGCTGTAGCCTGGTTTCTTAAAGAAGCAAGGCTTATGCACTCAATCTGTCTGTCTATCCCCTATTTCTTTCCTTCCAATAGCTTTTAATTTCGTCAGCCAACTTCAGCCAGATTTATCAGAGGGGTAAAAGTCTCAGAGGTAATTACATTCCTATCTGTCTTCTGAACTGTATAGCCAGGAATGTTCTGTTCCTGCCTGACCAGAGAAGAGGCTGCAGTAAAAGCCTGCCACTTCTGAAACTCCAGAGAAGCCATACAAGAGAAATTCTGCAAAGGTCCTGTTGCAGCAAAGCTTCAACCAGTAATGACAGACAAACCATGCAGAGTCAGGCTTTGTAAGGTCTGGGGCTTGCAGAATTTACTTGTTCATAAACTTAAGTTTTGATTGTCTGTGGTAGAAGAAGGTAAGTTTCTGTAAGATGTTTTTAGGTATTCCAAAAAAAAAAGAAGCAGCAATGAGCAATGGTTTTGAAGACAGGGATGGTGAGTTTGTGTAGAGGTGAGACGGAAGTGCTGGAAAAAGTGAAGTGGAATTGGAGCCTGACCCCACGAGTAGGGGTTTGGAGAAATTTCCACTGAGCTTGCTCTTTCGGCACACTCGACATTGCTGTTGAGAACAGGAAATTTAGTTTGTTCACCAGTTTGACCACACTGTCCTAAGGGATTTAATTTTAGCAGTCATGCTGAGGTAAATTATAGAGAGAGACAAGCGTGGTTGAAAGACTAGAAAGGGAGAAGCCGGACAGTGCATCTCTGAGTGTTCTATTTGTGGAACTGAGAGGAAATCATGGAGTAAGGTGTAGAAAATATGATCTGGACAGAGCCTATGTGAAGGTGGCAAAAAAAGGTCCCATTTAGCTGTAAATCACAGCGAAAAGGGGAAAGGACCAATGATGATCTGAAAGTTTGAAGAGAGAGAAAACATTGTGGTATGTCTTGCTGTATGAAACAGTATTTCCCACCTTTCCACAGCTGTACTCATAATGACAGGGTGGGTAGATGTCTTGCATGTGGTTATGTGCTGTGTACTTAATCATAGTGCCATTTGTTCCCAGTTGCTGGAACTGGACCCTGAATGTCAAGCAGTAACCCTTTTCTTCTGTTTTAGGTATGTTTTTGAAGCTGTACAACTTCATATTGGAATTGCCTGTGCTCTGTTTTACCTTTGTCATAGGGAGGAGAGATCTTTTCGTTCTGTGAATTTCCCATATCTGATGACATCCAAAGGCTACAGTCTATCAAGCAAAATCGCATGTGGTCTGTAAGCTGTGCTCTCTGGATAGCTCCTGTAAGCTTTCCTTCTCTCCTTTTACAGTACTGGAACGGCATCGGTTCATGAAGCAGGCTCAGGCACTTGCGCCTTGGATGTCACCCAACATGTTCTACAGAGGTGGCGACAGGAACTCGCAACTTTCCTCTTACCAGCTGAACCCTCTACTGCAACAAGGTGAGACCACGGGCATCATTTCAGAAGGAAATCAGGATGAGAAACAGGTAACTTCTCAGGGACATTCAGCAGTGAGGCTTTAGTTTCTCTACTACAAAAGAGAGAAAGATGTTCCTAGCATGACTGCATGCCCTAGCATGACAGCTCTGCTCCGTCTGCAGCGTATTATAGACTTGCCTGGGTGGATAAATACAGCCTATCCATCTTAAGTGTCTTGCTAGGCTCAGTGTTGGGTGAAGTAGTTTAATGCCAACTAAGGTATACCCAGCGACTGCAGGGTAAATATACCCAGCTTATCTTGCTTCATGTGGTAGAGGAGGGTACTGTCTCTTTGTTCTGCTGTGCTGGTCACGGTCAACTCCTTATAGCCAAAATTGACATGACAACTGAGGTGCAATTTGTTTGAGTTCTTATCAGATGCCTAGTCTTCAAATGATTAAGGGCAAACTGCCTTCTGTGCAATAGATCTAGCCTACATGCAGCAAAAAGTGAAGGACTCTTTAATGAATGCACTAGAATTTGCCAGTTGTCCTGCCGCAAAATCTCTTGTATTAGTGGTATTTATTTGTAACTTTAATGGAGAAGGGAAGATGGAGTCTCTGAAGCCCTAGAGAAATAAGTAATAAAATAACTTATTAATCGGCCAAGGAAAATAGGGGAATTAAACATAATGACTTCTCAAATAAATATATTTTTCATCTGAATTTAGCTTTTCATCACTATACAGCAGTCACAGATTTACTCTGCATCTGATGAGTCTTAACTGTTGTTTGAAGAAATAGTTTGCAAACGTTTTAAATGCTAGATTCAAGATGTTTAAGCATACACTTTTTTAGCCCACTAGTTAATTCTACAGTTACCATTTTTCCCAGCCTGGGCACCAGTTTTCCTTAGGAAGATCTGGTGACTGAGCCACCATGATTTAAGACAGAATGCACTGAGTCTTCGCAAGTAAATCCATGTGCATGCTGGCAGAAAACGGCCAAGTAAGTTCCTCAGGCAGTTTCTTAGTCTGTGTTTTCACAGTCCTCGAATCTCCTGTGCTTAAGTTTCCCTTAAATTTGTTTCAGGTCAGCTTTTTAGAGATGTTGGCTAGAAGGGACCTCAAAGGTCATCTAGTCCTATCTCTTGCTCAAAGCAGGACTGTCACCAACCTCACCCACATTAGCTGTAGCTTTGTTCAGCCAAGCCTTGGAAACTTGAAAGGATGGAGATTCCATGGCTTCTTTGGGTAACTGTTCCAGAGCTGGACCAGGCTCCTAGTGAAGAAACTCCTCCATTTGCTACTTATATCTATATATACGTGAGTCTATGTGTGCATATATACATAAAAGTTTCTTTTTCTTTTGCAGTATTGGTTCATATGTCTTCCAGTTCAATGAGATACAAGAAGAAACAGTATGAACTTTCTCTGACTTTTTTTTAAAATAAAATTTGTTATCAGTGCTGTAGGAAAAAAATATTCCTCTCTCTAAATACATAAACTAGATTTCTAGGTGTGCTGGATGACTTTGATTTCTTACCTCTGTGCTGCCCAGAACACAGATCATGCTGCAACTTACTAGTTACTACTCTTTGCACCTTAGCTTGTGTGGTCTGGATGGGCTGATGGTTGTGCTTGACTTGCACAGCTCTTGCAGTGAGGAGGAGCAGGAGAAGAGAGGGTCAAAAGCGACTCAGCCAGGATCATTAGTGCAGAAGGGCCCCCTCCTTATTGTTTCCCCTCGACTTGCTGCATTCTCCTGTGCTTTTATCCTTAGACGTGTCTCTGCAGAACAGTCTTCCGCTGGTGCAGCCACAAGCTCAGCTTTTCCCTAACAAGGGTGTTTTGGACTACCTGGAGTCTGAAATACAAAACCTTAACACGTCACACCTCCGGCCACCCTCCCACCAGCGGCAGTCTACACAGCCCACCTTGCTGTCCTCCCTGGGCTCTGAGAGCATGCCACCTCCTCTTGCTGATCGTGTCTCCTCCGTCCATGGGAGCAGCAACTCCTCACAGCCACAGAGAGCAGGCCGCACCCCAAGACCCTGGGACTCTGCAGCAGAGGACAGGAGGGAAAACCGGAGGTGGCCCTTGCCTTCCAGTGGGGATTCTCATTCCAGCTACAGTCAGGAGCCCTGGGACAGGCAGCGAGAGGACCATCCCCAGAGGCAGAGGACAGGCGGCTACAATGGCAGGCCCCAGCACTCCAGACGGGATGTGTCACCCCCACGACAGGCTGAGAGGGGCAAGAGCAGCAGCAGCAGCAGTTTCTATCTGGAGGAGGCTAAGGAGCGTTCCAGTCACCACTCTGGCTGGAGAGAGGAGCCCGCAGGGAGGCGAGACTACCAGCACCACACTAGGAGGAGCAATAACTCAGGTCAGCGGCGGCACAGCTACTCTCCCCCTTCTCGCCGGGGGTCTTGGAGCTCTTCAGAAGAGCAAGTCCGTCTCCCAACAACAAAGCACAGGCGGCGGCACCGGCACCAGTCTCGGGAATGGCCAGAAGATAAACCCCCCAGTTACCGCTCCTTAGAAGTCATCCCAGGTCGGGACAAGAAGCACAAAGGCAGTGCAGGGCCACGCTCAGTGAGTCAGCTGCCTTTTTCCTTTCCCATCTAAGGGAAGAGGTGGGTTTGGGGAAGTGAGAGTGAATGTTTAATACTTTCTGCAGCCTGTTGTCTTTCAAACGGGAGGCAAGGAGCACTGGGTGCCCTGCGCAGCTTGGTTATGAAGAGGCTGCTGAGTTCCCTGCCTTCAGACATGTATTGCATGGCTATAGTGTGCTCAGGGGCAAAGTGAGCAGTCAAATAAAGTAGGTCCCCTATCACATCCCACAACAGGTGACATGTTACACCCTCTCACTCCTGTCCCCATCCAGAGGCATTTGGGGCTCTACGTATGTGTTGGTGTTAGAATAGCTGTTCTCCTGGCACTGTCTGGGGAGAAAGCACTTCCAGAGTAGGCAGCAGTACTGAGTATCCCTCTGCAACCCTTTGTGGTGTTCGTTTACTTCTGATTTCTTTTAACATGTGCATGATTCTCTATTATTGACCTCCAACGTCTAATTTTTATAGTATCTTGGTGATATTTTTAAGATGGTTCATATGGGAAAGCATCCAGGTAAGATGGCTAAAGCTACATGAAATAGGCTTTAAGATCATGGGTGGCTATAGTGGTGAGAAATGTGTGATCCTCTAGGCCACGTGGAAGAGGGTGGCTCGCTTGTTGGGACTCCTGAGAACTGAACATGCACTATATGGGCAGCGAACAGCTATTGTTCACAGCTCATCTTGTCAGTTTACACTGGGACTAGATTTCAGGTAGCAACCTAAGTGTGAAAAGCTTCATATCCAATTGCTAGACTCCAAGTTAGACAGTGTATTCTCCCTTAATAAATGAAGGGGTTTTTTAAATAAAAAAATGTTAAGTGTCCCTTATCACATACATGGAGAATTTTAACAGGTAGGAGTCTTCTCAGAGGGCTGTATTTTGCCCATTACAGTTTTCCCTTCTGAGCTTTGGAAACAGGTGCAGTTCTAGTCCCAGCTGGGATGTGTGTATGTATGAATGGTTTTGTTACGGTGCTCAGGTAGGAAGGAAGACATATGATTTATGCTCATCCTTCCTTGTTCCTGAATCTTTTATTTTCTCTTGCAGGACAGAGGAAGTTCCCACAGTGGAAGAAGCATAGTCATTTAATGCCAGTACTGAAAGAACTAAGATTCCCACCGGACTCCTCTTAGATTTTCTATGTAGGCTGGGATGACTACTTTTGATTGAACAGACAACCAGCAAAAAAAAAAAAAAAACAGATGAAGCAGCTTCCCCTTATACTTATAACTCTGAAGAATCTATGTCTAGTGTCCATGAAAGCAATACATAACCCATTTTTATTCTTGCTGTGATTTGGAAACTTAGGTTTGTGATGGGCTGTGGTTCATTGAAAACATTCTATTGGAAACAGCAGATTTTTATTCTGTAAATGGTATATTCCCAGTCTTTAGAGAGAGATAGCAGTTGTTTTTGTTAGGTGCCCTGGCACTGCAAGGAGTCCAGTCTGTAAAACGCTGGTCCTTTGCACACCAGTTACTGGAGGAGGGCTCCAACGATCACAGAGTTGTAAAGTCACAGGACAGTAGAATAATTTAGGTTGGAAGAGGCCTCTGGAGGTCGTCTGATCTGGTCCCCTGGGAGTCTGGTATAGGGAGGCACAGCATCTCCTTTCTAAGGCCCTCTGTTGTGCTTCCCAATGTGTAATGTTTGCTGCTTCTCCCTGGCTGCGCAGCATAGTTGGGGCAGTTGCTTCCTTTTGTCCCTGATAAGCCTCTCTCCCAAAGAGAAGGATCACAGTGTTGGAAGGATGTTTAGCTGCCTTAATAAAGGCTCACTAGCACATCTGCAAATTGCCAGCCTATCTGCCCTATACTGACTGAAACAACCTGCCCTACTTTAGGCTTAGACCTTAGTGCCTTAGAAGATACTTGTTCTAGCCTTTAACCCAGACTTGAATTTTTTTGTAAACGTAAAGGGCTGCATTTACCAAGGTTTGGCTGTCCCTACAGAGACTGAGCAAGGTATGACTACTGTCCCTCACACCGTGGACCAGAATTTCTTTCAACTCCAGGAAGCATGACTTTGGATATATCTTGGATATAGTACATGGCTTACCATGTACTCTTTTCCATGCATTTTATATTCTCCCTTTTCTCTCTGTGCCATGTATCATATACATGGGGTGGGATAAAGGGCTCTGAAAAAGTCTTACAGTCACCATTTTTACTATTGTCCTTGATCTTTACCCCAACATTTATACCAACTCTGCATATATGTCGCATCTGATCTGTAGCTAGATTGCAGGGTTTTCTCATCTCTTACCTTGCAACTAGAACACAGAATTTCTGTACGCTCTGAGAGCAGTTGTGAAGGAGAACAACTTGCCATTTCTCCTTGATGTGATTCATCCACTGTTTTCATTTAAAATGTGCTGGAAAAGGAGCGTTTCTCTGGATGCTGGCTGCGTCCACGGGAAACTGGCTTTCCAAAGGCACTTCTTGGATTCAGAAGACTCAACTGTTGGCAAGGAGCTTTTGGAGCATCTTGTGAATTATTTTGTAACCCAGAGGCACTAGAGATTGGCCAGTATCAATGACTGTATTGCCTGGCTTATTTCCCAACCAGGGCTGCATGGGACACTTGCTACTATTTGTTCTTTAACAACCCAATTACTGACGTGCTTATGCTTTCCCTTGGAAGACTGACTTGGAGAGACTTTCACTTGGCCCACCTCCTTTTACTTCTTTTCTTTGGACAATGATTGGAAACACCACACTTGGAGCAAATATTCCTAGCTGAATATCCAATGCAGTTGCTGGTCAACCAAAGGCTGCTACAGAGAGTGCTGATTCTCCTACAGTTTCTTGGCTGCCAGTGCTTCTTTCTAATTCCTGGGTATGGAGGTAGAGCAGGAGGACCCACTAGCTTCTCTGATTGACTTTGTTTCAGAACGAGAGGCCTACTTATTGAAGACAGAGGCACTATTTGCCAGCAGTTGATGGCTAGCACAAAATGGAGCTAAAAGAGCTAAAAGATCAACTCCAGAGTTTGAATTCAAGAAAGGAAGGCTGTATTAAGCATAGTCCTTGTCTGCATTAGACCCAAACTGTGAATAATGTGAACTGACCCATGAGTTACATCTGAAATACAGGGAATTAAGTGTGTTTGCAGAACTTGCAAAGCCAGTATCACTCTTGAATCTGGTTCTCAGTCACTGCCTGTGAATCATTTTTATTCTTATTTAATGACACACTGAGGGTTTTATGCGTCCCCTCTTCTTTGATGGGCGAGTTTTTTGGGTTTTTTTAGTTAAGAGAAGTTTATGGTAACTGCAATGACAGAAAATAATACAGGATTCCTTCCTTCAAAACTAGCACCCTGTTTTGACTTTAGCATTGCCTTCTGGCGACCAGTAGCAGATAGCAAGGGCTCTGCAAATTCTCCCTTTGGAAGCTGAATTAGTGGCTTGGAATTTGACTCTCTCCTTATGCTTCCAGTGGGTCCATACATCATGCGGGACAACTTCTTCCTGTCATCTCAACCCAGCCCAAATGTTTGGGATTCAGGGAAGGTCTTCCCACTTCTCCATCAAAAGTAGAGGCTATTCAGACATCACTTAAGATCACAAAATGGTAGCATGGGAAGGAGTTCACTTTCCTTCACATCCAAGCGTCTACAAGCCAAGATGTGTCCAGCAAGTTTTCCCAAGAGCAAGAACCCCCTCACACAGCAAGAAAACCTAGATGACTTTGTGTAACAGTAGCAGCTGTTGAAGCTTGCTCCTGTAGTATGAGCACACTAACTGCAGAGGTTGTGCTTTTTTATCTAAATCCTGTGAAGGAGCTCTCCATCTTTATTTGTTCTTCTAGTCCCCAATATTGAGCTGGGGTGACTAATTGTAGATTGTGTGAATTTGCACAATTTGTGCTGTGTGAAGTCTGATGATTTTTATCTTTATCGTACTTGAGCTCCTCTTCAGTCACTTTGTTCATATTTATAGAAACATTAAACAAAACTCTTCAGGGAAAATTGATTGTATCTCAGTTTTAATTCTGTAACTTCTTAAATTGTGACAGAAGTAGATTAGGTTATGCAGCAGGGAAGCAGAAATGGTACCAGATTTACTGGTCTACAGACCACTGCAGCTCATAAAACACCAGTGGGTGGGCTGTGAAATAATTACAAAGGAAATATATATATATGCATGCTTTACAACTGCAAGCAGACAGAAAAGTGAGAAGGAAATAGGCTCTGCTTTGAATGCTTATTTCTATTTTTAATTGGCTATAAATGAAAGCCCTTGTGACAGCACTACACAATTCTATATAGACTTTTTTCCAGTAAGATTACAGGGTCTTCAACTTTTTAAAAGAGAGAGAGAATTGAGCAGCTCAAATACTGCACACTGAAAGAAGTAACAGTAGGAAACAGCCTTGTTCTTTCTAGGTTGTAGTTCATTCATGCTTAATTTTTCAGCCATTCCAAAGATCTGATGTTCATATGTCAGCCCATTTGTGATGAAAAATTTGAGTATGTTTCACATTTGGGAGTTATTGCCATTCTAGACTTTTGTTCTTCCTGTCATGCAGTTGAAGGAACATACCTTATCCCCAAGAATGAATTTTCTGTCTCAGATAAAGTGCCTTGATAGCCACTGGAGTTACCCTAATTTAGAATAACAATGTAATGAGTAAGTAACCATGCCACATAGGGCAGATAAGGACACCCGCGCTGCTTCTGTCAGCTGCTTTCAACCTCAGACCAGAAATTCATGAGAGAGGAAAAATCATTTAATTTTTCTTTGATTAAGAAAGGACTTGCAATATCTGGCTTTCTTGCTTATTTGCAGAGCGCCCTGCCATTCCGGAATGCCGTTCCAGGAATGGAGGGCAAGGGCTGTTTCTTGTGCAATCATTGATCTGGTCTTGGCAAGTGCCTGCTTGGCAGTAGAAAGTGCTGAAATGCCCTGTTGCTATCTCTGGGATTGTATTCATGATAGCACTAGCTAAAGTTAGGCTAACTTCGGTGAGGGGGAAGTTACATTGTGTGACAACACCACAATGCAAAGGTTTTCAGCGGTACGTATTACTACGTAGGGTAGCTAAGTCCCCTCTGTGTTACTACCTCCAGCAGCACATCAGTTTAAAACACCCACTTAATGCGGTTAGAGCCTTCCATTTGTCGACCTGACATAAGAGAGAGATGACACTTGAAGTTAAAATTAAATTAACCCCCACAACTAATGACTACTCGTTGCTATTTCTGCTAAGTTTAATGCCTATAATGTGCCTTGTGCTGGTCTTACGAATATTATTCCAGCTGTAAAAGCAGATGGTAAATGTCTAGATTCTCTTCAATGACTGTCAAATGTATAATTAAAATATAAGAGAACTTTCAACAGTTGCTTTTGTGTGTTCTTCCTAGACCACAAATTGCTTTTTAGTGTTTGTGCCAGAAATGGAACTGAAAATTTCTCTGTTTGTACTTCTGGAATTAACCTTGTTATATGTTAGTAAGAATTTTCTGTTGTATGGGAGGTTTTTTTTGTTGTTCTTATTTTGGGAGACTTTCTTCTTTGTTTTTCTAAGAAAGAAGATAATTTGAATAAATACTCACCAAGAGTATGGAAAAATATCTGGGAAAGCATTGGCAGCCCTCTTTATTGATGTGACTCCCTGTAGCAATCGCTGACTTGGCTGCCATGTCTGTAAAACAAGAATGCTTACTGTTTGGTTCTAAAGTACTCAGTGCTCTATGAGAAGAAGTCTTCTAGAAATTTTGTTTGGTTGATAAATAAAGATACTGGTTGAGCTTTTCACACTTTCCACGTGACAGGCATGTCATAAGTGGCTGACATGAGAATGGAGGTCTGATGGGTCTCACATAGTAGGCTTAATTTTTATGCCTCATGTCCTTCCCATTCCCCTTAGCTAATGCCCTTTGTAGCGCAGTGTTGCAGCCGTTCTGTCGCTTCCCTCTGCTGCTCAGTGGTTGCATGTGCCAAATACAGATGGTTGGCCCAACTGAAGACCCAACGGGCAGCTGGAAGTTGAGCTATGGGAAAATGCCCTACAGCAGCAATGCAGCCACTTTCTGTCTGGGATCAGGTCCCCAGGGAGCCTGGTAGAAGTTATCACAGAATCATAGAATGGTTTGGGTTGGAAGGGACCTTTAAAGATCATCTCATCCACCCTACCCCTGCCTTGGGCAGGGACATCTTTCACTAGATCAGGTTGCTCAAAGCCCCATCCAACCTGACCTTGAACACTTCCAATGACAGGGTGTCCACAACTTCTTTGGGCAACCTGTTCCAGTGTCTTACCACCCTCATCATAAAGAATTCTTCTTTACATCCAATCTAAATCTACCCTCTTTCAGTTTAAAACCATTTCCCCTTGTCCAGTCACTACAGGCCTTGATAAGAAGTCTTTGTCTTCCTTATACAGCACCTTTGAGTATGGGAAGGCTGCAATAAGGTCTCTCTGGAGCCTTCTCCTCTCCAGGCTGAAAAACCCCAGTTCTTATAGCCTTTCTTCACAGGAGAGGTGTTCCAGCCCTCTGATCATTTTTCATGGCCCTCTGGACCCACTCTAACAGGTCCATGTGTTTCTTGGGCTGGGGACCCCAGAGCTGGATGTTTCCTCTGGGTAAGTTTTGACAGCTGCCTCAGATGTATGCCCATCTTGTCAGCCTGTGCAAAAAGACTTGGGCATGGGGAAAGAAGAAATGTGAGAGGGGTGCACACTTAGCCCTGTGCACCATTTGTTTAGTGCATTTGTTGGAAATGGACGGTAAAATACCAATTGGCATAACGGCCACCAAGTAAGTTCCAACTGTAAGAGCGGTGAGGTTACGGCACAGGCCTTCCCACAGGAAGAGTGGGAGCAAAATTCAGCCCCATTCTAGCTACTGTTAATGTGGAATTTGGTCGACTTATGAAAGGGGCCTCCATGACATAGTTGCCTGCAAAAGTAGGGGACTCAGTGACCCAGGAGCTGCCTTCCATGTCTCTTAGGCTCAGGTCAGACTGACCCTCCATTACCAAATCTCAATAACAGGTCCAGAGTCCTCCACAGCTTCTTGCCGGTCCCACTGAGCTGCCTATGCTTGCAAAAGAGCAAATGGGGAAACAAAGCAGGAACTTTGAACCCTCGCTATCGCTATATTAGCTCTGCACAAGTGCCGGTGTCTCAGATGAGCATCTACCTCATCTTCGGCCTGAGAAAGAGAGAGAAAGCAGGACAGGTAAGAGCTGAACTCTCTGTTCTGGGTGGTATGGACTTTGTGACTGGTGTATCTAGGACATAGAGAAGTGAGTGGACGTGGTCTTCTATTTTGCCCCATTTCTTCTTGCAAGCCAAAGTGTGAGTCCTTTTCATGCTCCATAGCCAGGAATATTGCTGAAATGGAGGAGGGTGGGAGTGGTTGAGATGACCTGGATTGAAGCTGAGTGATGGATGCTCCATAAGACGTTCATAGGAGGGTCAAGCCCATGGTAGGGATTACAGTGTTTCAGTGTTGGAAGATACATAACCTTTTCCCAGCTGCCTTCTCCGCAGGGACTACAGGCTCTAAAGCAGGTAAGATCACCTCTTTATGCTCTTGGAAAACAAATTTATACCTTTTGTCCACAGAGAGAGAAACTCTAGGATTAAAAATCAAGGAAGGGTGGTAATGGAGCAACTGCTGCTGGTCGGCAAATGTCTAGTGAATGGAGTGGTAGCTTCTGGAGGTAATCTTTGGACAGAAGGAAATAAAAATGGATGGAAATTTCCTTACTGTGGGATAAGAACGAGCACTGACTTGTAGCTAATTGGCACAGCAAAGCACTCACATGACTTTCAGCCTTTTTTGCCATTGCAATTCCTAACACTGCAATGTTTTCTTTATGTTGCTCTGAGTGATGCAGCCCTCTAATTCAGGGCATAAATCAATTTTAACTTCTAAACGCCTTTTTAAGTGCAGCATGTTTGAAAAGCTTGTTTAGTTGTAATGTCATCTTGTCAATGTACCAAGTACCAAATTTTCAAGAGTTCTTCCAATTCTGACTTTTTTAATAATCAAAATAAAGAAGGTTGGATGAAGCTAAAGTTTGCGTTTAGTCCCTTTTGAGAACTTGTTCTGCCTGGGCTACCATCTGCTTCATTAATCCCAGTGTGGAAAAGACAAGAGAACCTAGCTGGGTAGTTGAGTCTTTCCTCAACTAGAGCAAGACAAAATACTCAGATCACTGGGTCACTGAGATGACCATTGTATGTGATGCACTCACTAGCACAATGTTCTTTAGAACAATTTACCAAAAAAATCAAACAAAAATTCCCACGCTTATGAATTTTGCAATTGTACTTATGTGCGGAGGAAACCCATTCTGACCTCTGCCAGTTTTAGTGGTTTGCTCATGTGCTGAAACAAGAAATTTCAGCTCTCATATAAAAGAAGTAGCTCTAATTGTCACATATTTCTTGGAGCTCTGAAAGCTATCATTCATTGTGGATATTTGTGATTATACAAATAATAGGACACTTTCATTTTTATACTATCTTTCCCTCACTTCTTCAGAGGAAACGCACGGTGATCTTTCCTGTTCTGTTCTTCATTTACTGGTTAGGTTTGTTACAAAAATCTGGTGTTTAACTGACATGTTTAATTTTCTGAAAACAAACAAAATATTGCATGCTGATTCCAGCAGGTCTCTTGGTGTAGAGAGTGGAACTGGTACTGCAAACCATGCTGCAATCCAGGGCATTAGTGATAGCTCTGATTCTGCTCCTTAGCACCACTCTCCCTGGTAAGTCTGAAAAGCTTTTCTGTCTACCTGAGACAAGGCCCAGCTCTTCGGGTTCTCACTTGCCTTAGGGGAGTCTAACCCATCCTTGAAGCGGACTGAAGCCCAGTAACACAGTTCAAGACCATGAATATATAGTGCTTGGCAGCCTGAAACAAGTTGGTAGAGGCCTGGCATGAAAAAGTGTCTGTACCTGGTGCAAATACTCTGCCATGTACGGCCTATGAGCTAGATGCCCAAAAATGAGTGATGAGGTGCTGCTGGGTGCTGCTAGAGTGAATTCTGGGGGAGGCTTTGAATCTCAGAATTTCAAGTCTCTTCCCACTGCACCTGGGGGAAGATACTAGAGACACAAGTGACTGGAGAAGCCTCATGGTTTTTTGCCTTCTCTCTCTCAGAAGTGCACTCAAAGTCCATCTTTGAGAAAGACCGTCGTGACTGGTTGGTCATCCCCGATGCAATTGCAGCTTACATCTATGAAACTGTGAACAAGATGTCCCCTAAAGTTGGTCAGTTCTTGGTGGATGCTGCCCAAACTCCAGTAGTTGTTGTGACCAGGTATGGAAAGATCCTCTGCACTAACACTGCAATAGCCATGGATGAAAAGGGAGAGGGAGGAGTGGGAGAAAGCACAGATTAATCAAGTACCTATATGGGAAGACAGTGGGAAATGAATCAGCAAGCAAAGCCTGATGTGACTACAATGGGAGCGGGGTGCTGGAAGGTGGGGTGGGATGACATGATTTCACGTGAAAGTGCAAGCTCCTCGCAGGGATGCACACTGAACACAATGCTCGTGGAGACAGCAGGTACTGCTCTTTATACATGGGTAGTGAGGGAGGGGTGGGGGGGGATCAGCCCCCCTGGAAGGGTGCTGCGGTGGTGTCTGAAGGGCTGAGTACTAAAGGTGCCAGGAAACACTGCTGTCGCTTCACGCACATCACAGAATTGGCTCTAGCTGTGAATACATATTCATCAAAGCAGGGGAATGAGTTTCCTTTTCCTTAGAAGTATGGTGACCCTAGAGCTACAGTTTCATGTAACTCGTGGCAAGCACATACTGCCTATTCCTGTCTTCTGAGGAAAGCCCCTCTAGGACTGCAGAGGAGCTCTGCACTCTCAGTGACAGGCAAAAACTACAGCAGACGGACATTACCCTCACATATTTGTGTATCTTACCACATACACTGTCATCTCCTGCAGGAACTTCCTCATCAGAGAAACAACTAAACTTAGTATACTGGCTGAACAGCTGATGGAAAAAATAAAGAACCTGTGGTACACAAGAGTCCTAGGCTACTAGCCAGATGAAGACAAGTCAGTGTTTCTTGATGTGAGTTGGTAACACCCTGCAGTGTCCTCTTTCCCCTGCCCCTAACGACGGACCAAGATCAGTCAATAAGACAGAATCGATGCTCCTCTTAATGGCACTAGAGGGAACCCAGCTTCAAAGACCAAAGGATGGAAGGCATCTGCTGAAGTCTCCCCTGAAAAAAACCCCGCGGCTGGGCACGGGGAAGACGATGAGATTGTAGAGCTCTTCTGTAGCCAAATCCTGAAAATTAATTCCTCCTGAATGGCTTGGTCATTGCCTCTCTAATAAAAAATTGTTGGTTGTTACACTTCCTTAGGTTTCCTGTTTCTGTTGACTGTTACAAAATCACATCCACCTTGGCATCCCATTCTGCTGAGAATGTAGCTGTGATTCACAAGAAGTTGTTGCAGGCAATGCTAACAAACCCTGACCATTCAGGCACTTTTAGCCAAGCTCAGGTTCTTCTTGGGTGGAAGGGGTACCACCTGAGCATCTTTCAGGGTAGCCACAACATGGCAACCGTTACCTCACATCAGGAAAGACCATTATATTTAAGTCCTACTGATAGCGCTCCTTGGTTAGGTAGGAAACAAGTAGGTGCATCTGTATCAAGTGTCTGAAGATTTCAGATCATTTGGGAAAACAAGTGCTAGTGTCCATCAATCTGAGCAGGACTTTCAAAGTATGTTTCATCAACCAACCAGGGTTACTGGTTGGTTACTGAATAGCCTTTCCACAGGAGAAATGAGGGGAAAATATATCTTCAAGATGGAGGGTGACGAGTTTATGAGAGAGGCACCTATGCCCAGGACTGTCTATGAAGACCTGTCAGGTCCTTGTCAGCCCTGTGTAAGTGCCTCATCGCAGATGCCCACATTGGATAAAGAAATCCATCTTCTTTATGCTGAAGCAAGCAGAAACATGTAAGCAATTTGTCTGAAATCACAATGGGAGACTGCAGCAGAGGCTAAAACAAAACCCTGCTAGCCCGAGATCTAGGAGTCATGTGCACATGGGCAGACCTACTGCTTAGAAGAGAAAGCATTGCTACAACTAGCAAAAGGAGATTTGCCTAATAACTGCAGAGCAACGCTACTGTCTTTTAAGGCGTGTCTCCATTTACTTTCTCCTCAGGAGGATCTTAAACCTAAAACTTTGTTCTGCTTCAGCATTACCCTTAACTATCTGTCAGGGCTTGAGAGCACCAGTAATGGCCCTCACCAGGGACCCTCATCCACTCATCCTGCCAATGGACCCAGGAGCCACATCTAAGCTCATGCTCTGGGCACCCTGTAGTTGCTCCCTGCTGTCTTGGCTTACTGGTAGGTTTTCTGGCATGGATGCTGGACCTGCACTGTAGGTAGCCTCTTTCCATCTTTGGTGGTTGTGCTTCCTGGATGGACCTTGGACCTGTGCTGNAAATAGCTGACAAAGGCTAAATAACAGATGAAGGCTACATCTCATCCAGTATCTCTGGGCCAACCTCCACTAGCATTGGCGGGAGAACTGCCCTGACCACACAGACACAATTCCAGGCCTTTATTTTAACCTGTTCTCCACATTTTACAACAGTATTTGACCATCTCAGGAGAGCAGGCTTTGCCGTTGTTGAGCTTCAACACTCCCATTGCTTGGGCAGTGTTCAGGGTGCGGGGAAGAATGCCCTAAGCTAACAGTAAGGCTCTTTCTCCAACCCAAAGTGCTGGATAGTGAAAATGTGTGCATCTTCTTTCTTTCTCAATGATCAGAAAGACTTACTGCCATCAGTACTTGATTGTCCAAAGCTTCCTATTGCCCCTGTCTGAATTTCACCTCCCAAGATCTTTGCTACTGAGAAGAGTTTGCTTCAGCACAGACCTGAACGTGTTGTAGCTGTTACCCTGTTGCAGCAATTTGGTAGGTTCAGGAGAAATGAGTCCCCTATGTTTCAGGGTTGGTTGTTTTGTTGTTTTGTTTTTTTAATTATCAGTCAGATCAGGTATCAATATAAACTTGCACTTAACGATTTGTCTGGAATACAGAATCTCATTTTGCATTTTCTATGTCTCAGCAGTTGCTCGCTACCATGTGCAACCAGAATGAAATCAGTGTCTCCCATGTAGAGCAGCAAGTTCTTCCATCTCTGGTTGCTTCACCACTTCTGCAGAGCTCTTTTGCAGATTTCTTTATTGCTTCCCATTTTGTTTAGTCTGCGCTTCCCTTGTCATGCATGAATGTTTACATGCGTATGTATTACATAAATGCACCGGCATTTAGAAGGTTTAGAAAAGCGCAGTTTGGGGTGATAAGAGCATTTACCACATGAAAAAGCCAGAAACTTCAGCTCTTTCTGCTACAGACGTGATTTCCTACCTGCTTGTTTTGCATGTGTCTGCTCAGTCTTTCTCTCTTTTTTTCTCAAATATGACTCTTGNTACTGGTAGGTTTTCTGGCATGGATGCTGGACCTGCACTGTAGGTAGCCTCTTTCCATCTTTGGTGGTTGTGCTTCCTGGATGGACCTTGGACCTGTGCTGTAGCTTTGCCTCCAGCTCTGCCTCCTGCTGTCCTGAGTGGGCTCCCTGGTACAGCTGAAGGACCCTGTGACACTTATTACCTCACCTCTGCTTGGGTACAGTGGGACTGTGCCCTGGCTGAGGGTGTCACTACCTGTGCTGTGGTCTCTGCTGGCTTCTGGCTTGTCCTCCCTCTTGGAACATCCCAGCTCTTGCTGCTCCCTGACACTATTTCCAGATCAACAGGTAATCAGCAATTGAGTAGGGGAAGCTGGAAAAGAGGAGAAGCCCAAGGAGGAATTGGGAGATATCAGTGTTTGGCCTTTCCCATGGAAGTGTGCAAGACAGCAAAGGGACAGATCGGGGAGGGGGGTTACAGGGAGATGGGAGAAGCAGTAGAGATTGAAGGAAGTGAAAGAATCAGCAGCGATTGCTCTAAAAGCTGANGAGTCCCCTATGTTTCAGGGTTGGTTGTTTTGTTGTTTTGTTTTTTTAATTATCAGTCAGATCAGGTATCAATATAAACTTGCACTTAACGATTTGTCTGGAATACAGAATCTCATTTTGCATTTTCTATGTCTCAGCAGTTGCTCGCTACCATGTGCAACCAGAATGAAATCAGTGTCTCCCATGTAGAGCAGCAAGTTCTTCCATCTCTGGTTGCTTCACCACTTCTGCAGAGCTCTTTTGCAGATTTCTTTATTGCTTCCCATTTTGTTTAGTCTGCGCTTCCCTTGTCATGCATGAATGTTTACATGCGTATGTATTACATAAATGCACCGGCATTTAGAAGGTTTAGAAAAGCGCAGTTTGGGGTGATAAGAGCATTTACCACATGAAAAAGCCAGAAACTTCAGCTCTTTCTGCTACAGACGTGATTTCCTACCTGCTTGTTTTGCATGTGTCTGCTCAGTCTTTCTCTCTTTTTTTCTCAAATATGACTCTTGCAGGAGAAGCCCTGCAGCTTAAATCCCCTCTTGCCCCAGGGACAAATTCAGCATTCAAGTTTTCTCAGGATAGAGCTTGTTCTTCTGGCACTTCAAAAGTATTTCTTTCTGAAAGAGTGAAAGTCATGAGTCATATGGAAGAGCCTGAATGTACCCTTAAAAGAGTTTGGTGTCCTGGAAATTGTTGCTTCAGCCTTTTCAATCTATTTGTATGCACTGCCAAAAAAGGTAGGAAAAAGTTTGGAAAGTATAGGGAGCTCACATTGCGTTTCAAGCCTGCTGTGTGACTTCATCAACGCAACCCAGTGGCGTTTCTGTATTGCATCACTGCACAGCTGGAGCAGAGCAGTACCTGGTATGAATTCCATGCTAAAGCTTAACAAAGTTTTGATATTTTGTTAAATGCACTTAATTATAACCCTTTTGTTCTTCCGCAATGTAACCCCCAGAAAATCCAAGCCAGCCACGTGCTGATTAGCTGCTGATATCTGACTGATTTTAGTATACGGGCCAAACTGAATCAGCCCATAGATCTCTGAATTTGCTTGTACTGAATCTCCTGATCATGTTGTTATCTATGCATTTTTATGCTTTAAAAGAAGTAAACAGAAAACCTTCCAGATGCTTAATCTGCCATACAATCTACAATATAGGGCAATCTACGGAGAGCGAAGTAGACAACCTCCCACTGCCGCTTCTGACCCTGACATTCCTGGCATCACCCTTTGGTGAGTTCCTTAAAGGCAGAAACTAGCAGCTGAGACAGCATTCAGGCTAGAATCAGGTAGGGGGAAAACCAGCATTTTATCCCAAAAGGGATCCTGTGGCAAATTCATGGGATGGATATGAGGGGGACGTATGTTTTACTCTCAGAGTTAAAATATTTCACATCTACTCTCACTTTTCAGCGCGAAAAAACAGCTTAATTT
Source organism: Scopus umbretta (assembly GCA_013400535.1). Lineage (NCBI taxonomy): Eukaryota > Metazoa > Chordata > Aves > Pelecaniformes > Scopidae > Scopus > Scopus umbretta. The sequence continues at coordinate 20,424 of VZTL01029005.1, forward strand.
GTAATTTCTTTGTAAAATAGGGATGAAAATCACTTCCCAAATGATGCCTGTGAAAGTTCACCGAGTGCTTCAAGATTCTTGGAGAGGCTTCATAAGTAAAGCATTCAGTGAGATTCATGTCACAGAAACTTTCTTTGTGAGTAATCATCATTCACGTAGCAGCTTTGGGAAGGCTTGTGGTGTAACTGGTTCAACTGAGGCCATCGAAATGAAGTCTTAAGAAACATCAGTTTTCCGTTGTTTCCGAGATGGATGAATAACACCTCATGTGTTCCGGATTTCTGCAAAAACAGCCCTTCTTGAAAAGTATTCATTACCGTGAATACTTTACATCATTTTCAGTGGCTCAGAGTGTTGATGGCGCAGAACCGGCCAGCTTTTACACTTCCTAGTTCCCCTCACCTCTTTAACACTCGGAAACATCACGAATTAATGCTAACGAACAAACGCCTCGGGTTCTGTGCTGCTGTGAGCAGTGGCGGCTCTCCTTGTCGACGAACAGCCCAGGTCCTTCAGCAGCAGAAACCCCAATCCGAGGTGTTTTCTCCTTGCAAGGAGGGACAAGGAGGACTGGAAAAGGCCATGTTAAGTATTTGAAATTTATGGCTGGTAGTCACAAGCGCCATATGGTGATCTCCCCCCCACACACCCCGCCACGCACACACGTTTCCATCTCGAGGCATTGTATTTTTCGTCCTCTGGCGATGGCAGCGCACGGCTGCGCGGGCAGGGACAGAGAAGTGCGGCCGCCGCTGTGAGGGAGCGGACAAAGATGGTGGACGTCCAGCGAGGCGCAGAGCTGACGCAGCCTTCTTTCAGATCGTTCTGCGCTTCCCGCGGACTTTTGGCGAAGAAGCCGTTTTCAAATTTTAAAAGTAAACGCCAAAATCACAAACGGAGAGGGGGGGGGTGTGTGTGTGTGTNAGGAGCGGTGTCGTGGCAGTAAAGGCACGTTTTGGCGTGGCTGGGAAGGGTGAATCGCGCCCTCCCGGCCGGCGAGGGCCCACCCGCGGAGCCCGTGGCAGGGGAAGGGGGTTTTGACCTGGGCCGAGGTGGGGTGGAGAAGCTGCAGCTGGGACGGTGTTGGGTGGGGAGGGCTGGAGGGTTGTTTCCGCGGGTTTTGGCGTACGTTTGCCCGCTTACCTGTGTGCTTACCAGTGAGGTGGGAGTTCCTGTCCCTTGAGTGTATTAACGCCTCTGCCGTGCTTTGCAGACCCTTATTTATTCATTCATTTATTTATTTTGGGGGGGTGGGGGGTGTGATGTGCCAAACCAANGGCCCGCAGAAAAAAAGCCGGCGGCTCCAGGGCAGGCCCCCCCAGCGGCCGAAGGAGGAAGGCAAACGCTCCGCTGGCCGCCGGCCCCGCGGGAGGCGGCTGCCGCTCTCCAGCGGGGCGGAGGGAGCGGGCGACCGGCCGACCACCGCCCNGGTGGGGAGGGCTGGAGGGTTGTTTCCGCGGGTTTTGGCGTACGTTTGCCCGCTTACCTGTGTGCTTACCAGTGAGGTGGGAGTTCCTGTCCCTTGAGTGTATTAACGCCTCTGCCGTGCTTTGCAGACCCTTATTTATTCATTCATTTATTTATTTTGGGGGGGTGGGGGGTGTGATGTGCCAAACCAAATGATGCCGTGTCACAGAATTCCTCTTTACACTTAGATTTGGGGGTGATAGGGGAGTAGGTCACTTCTCAAAAAATGCTTTAAGACACGTTTCTGTTTCTTCTCTTCAAAAACCTAGAGGATTGCAGCACAAGTGGAAGCTGTCTTGGCAGTAGCTGTGATAAAACTGCTTTATTAAAAGTTTCCCGGTGCCATAAACGTGGCGACGTTCTAGTGCGTACCGTCCGTGGCACGTGGGAGATGGACTAACCTGCTCACTGCCGCGACGGGAGCCTATCTGGAAAAGGTTTATAAAAGAAGTTGCTATCAACCCCGAGTTACACTGATTACTGAAGATCTTAACAGCAGAATACATATTTACAAGTGCAGCCGTGATATATGTCAGTGAAGATCGCAGATCTTTTATTTTCACAGCTTCCTATCTCCAGGTTTACAGTCGTGTCCCCGTTAAACAGGTTCAGATGTTGGGACTGAGGCTGCTTTATTCACAGAGTCCGCTTAGCAGACGAAAGCTGCCGGTGCAAGAGAAAATGCGTAACTTGGTGTTTGAAAGCGAGTGGATTAAGTTCACCGCTTGGAACAACCCCTTCAAGATTTTTTTTTTCCCGAATTGTAACATTTTCTCTTCTCTCCAAAGGCTCCCTTGTCCCTTGCCTTTTGGCGGGGTGATGATGTTGCACATTCTGCCAGTGGCGGATCACTCCCTTTGGAGTGGGGTACGGACCCTCCCAGGTAACCCCCCCCCTGCAGAGATGTCTTCAAAATGGCATGCTCAGGTCTGCTTTGCCACTTACAGAGCGCAGAACTGTAAAACAGCCGGCGCGGCTGTGTGATCTACAGGACTAATCTGTTTTCAGTTGTGGTCAGTAAAACGCAAAGTTCTTTTTTTTAAAAAGAAAAAAAACCCCACACAAATCAAACCTTGTTAATAGTTACAGGCTGTTGTATCCTTAGTTTAATGCTGTCTTTTGTCAGTTAAACTGCCGCTGTAGCTGTTAGCTAGTTCAGCGTTTTTGGTTTCCCATGCTTTTGAGCTGCTTTGCTTGGCATGAAAGTGGGAAGTCTCATATATCTCCTTTCTGGGTGACAAAAATTGTTGGGAGTTACATACCTATGCAGTTATTTTAGCAATTCAGGTAACTTATTAAGTCTTTTTTGGCAGGTAAAAGTTTGCGGTGATTTTTAGATTTAAAAGGAGCTTTTAGTATTCTAATAATAAGATTGACTCGATAGAAGTCACATTTTGTAAAAGTAACTCTGGTAGATATTGCTGGAGGGGGAGAATGCTAATTTTATTTGGAGTTATCCATTTTCCCAAATAGCACTTTGATACCTCAAAAAAATAAAGATCTGCTATATAAAATCAATACACACATACATGACATGTAATACTTTAATATTTATTGAGAAGTACTGCTTCATCCAAAATAGTCATTCGTCTGATTAACTTCTGTATTTGTAAAATCATCCTTTGTCTGTATAAACTCTGTCTGTCTTCCAAGGACTTCTTATCAGTGGCTAGGTTTAAAAATTTTCCACTTCAATTGTAAGCGCCTTTTGCTCCATCCTGTATTATTGTGGAGGGTGCACTGGGTGGCTGGACGAGGGAGGAAAAGAAGTATTTCTGTATTGAATTGGCTCAGTGTAGGTCGCTAATTTTTGCCAGCTCATGTGCAGTGTTAGAAATACACTGCAGGCAATTGTCATCTGTGAACCTGGAGAAAAATGCTTGTGGCAAAAGGCAAAATACAAGAACACTGGGCACTGTTACAAGTCTTCTGGGCAACTCATTGCTAGCCAGCCACCATAGAGGGCTGGCAGGTAACGCAGACATTGCTCACTCATGTTATGTCATAACATAAAATCAAAATACGGAGCATGAATGTACAAAGTAGTTCAGTAATCCACAAGCAGTTTTTTCCCACAGGGTACCAGAGTTTATTATTTACTCCCTTGACTGAGTAAATCAACAATCTGTTTTTGAAGCATCTAAACTGGTGTGTGGGAGCGTGTGCGTTCCCTGAGTGAACAGACAATTTGGTGATGCTAATAGCTGGTTATGTCCTCAAAGCCTATCAGCTTTCTTTTCAAATGAAGGTTTGTTTCCCCTCCCATTCGCAAAGAAAGCGTGTGGTTAAAGGGTAAACCTATGATTTCAAAAGCAATTAAAACGAACCTCTGAATATATTTGCATGGCATCTCATGATTTTCAGTGCATACTGTGAATTCTGACGATAAACGATGGCCTACCCTTACGTTTTTTTGACGGATATATGTCAAGGGTAATCTACGTGTATTTGCTCGTAGTGAACTAGAAGATTGCCTGAGGTCTCCTCCAGCTGTGCTGCACTGGTAGTGCCACTTGTGTTAAAGCACGAGTCAGAATACAAGTCTGCATTCTTAAAATAAGAAGGAAGAAGGCCGCATGTCACTATTTGTCCTTTCTGTGAACATGAGACACTATGTCAAAAACCAGTAGTATTCTACAGCTGGTGGCACACATGTCAGCCTTTGTGTTTTTAAACTACAATTTATCACCTTCACTATATGTGTGTTTCACACACTAATTGAGTCATGCCCATTGTGTGGCAGGCGCCATTGGTTGCTTGCTCTCATAAAAGTGCAAACGCTTCCATGCAAAGGTTGAATTCAGCATCGGATGAACTGGCAGTTGTTTTTTGTTGTTGTTTGAGTTTGATTACAAGACTGAAAATGTGTACTTTGGTCCTTGTTCACTATGTGCAGCGTTTTGGAAATCCTGTTTTTATTGTAATCTTCCTTTTTCACTTCCTCTGGACCTTTTCACAAGCCTTGATTTAGGGCACATGCTTTCCTCGCTGATCTTAAGGCATATATAGAATTTATTTATTTATTTATTTGAGCCACTTGGCCTCACTCCCCACCTCTGACTTGCAAGTATGGCTGAAGTGAGCATTGTCTGGGTACATGGCCTAGGGCGGCAGCCAGGGGTAGAGCAGCACATTAGCTGTAGCCCTGCTGCCTGTTTTACTTGTGCCAGAGGTCAGGAGAGCCAGGCTGGTGGCTGGCTGGAGTATACCCTCTATACCCTGGCTGGGTATGCAGGGCTGCAGATGCTGCCGGGGAAGGATGGCCTTACGGCCAGCGGAGCGGGAAGCTTGTCTCCCCAGGGCTTGCTCTCTCCAGCACCCTCCATCTGGGTTCCTTTCCATGGCAGAAACCTTGTCCCATCCTGAACCCAAAGCTTAAGGGTGGCATGCTTAGTTTTGCCTGATTTTTTAGGGGGTGTTCCCCAGTGATGCTTTCTGTCCAGTTTCTGGGCACTGGAGGAGGGTCCTAGCTTTGCCTGTTACAGAACGGAGAGGGCACTCAGCCTTCAAACACACAAACCACTCGTGTTTTGCTGTGTAATGCGCTGGCCTGCAGTGCAGCCAGAGCTATGGTAGCCACGTGGGTTAGGATACCTGAGCTGCTTTCATTTGACTAGTTCACAGGTTTGGTACAGACGAAGAAATGCCAGCATGCATTTTGGTGTTGGCTTGCAATGCAAACATACAGTCCCATCCCTGAGGCTTGTTCATCCCGTATTGAAATTCCCATCACTGCATCTTTGCTGCCCTTGCCTGTGATTGCTGCATTTGAGTGAGCAGGTTTCGCAGCTTCCAGTGTTGCAGTTGCCAGTTCAAACTGTGGTGCAAATGAAGTCTAAACCAGGTGCAAACTACAGAGGGACCTACGGTGCTTGCCTGAGGGAAGGTCCTGTGTCTGGCATTGCTCCCTGACAGTGCTGGCTCTCCGTCTTACAACCACATGAGAAGAGCATGCATGCCTTAGCAGAGACCACAAGTGCCTAAATTGGCACGATCTTGCCCTACACTTTATCCAAGTTGCTTAAAGGCAATTTAAGGAAGGTGCAGCTAATAGTATCAGGAAACCTAATCCAGCAGCACAGCTGGGAGCACCTATTCAGATGGGTCCTCTCTATATGGATGGGTGAGGCTATATAACACAGGAGTTTCATGGGTCTTCACATCTTTCGGAGATGAATCCTGAGCATGCACTCTGAAAGAGGGCACTCTAATCCAGCTGGGTTTACTAGTGGGTAGGTAGTCTGTGGGTTAGGCTTTCAGTCTTCTCATTCAGACAAACCCCAACTATCTTAAAGTTAATCGTATAAAACTCTAGGTTTTTTCAACGAAAACAGCAGTTTCCCCACTGACTTTAGTTGGTATTTATTTGGGTGACAGTGGAGCTAAGGACCTATAAGCATCATCAGTCTACTTGCACAAGTTCTTAAAAATTAATATAGTAGGAGGGTTATATCTCTCATGAATCAGCAGGGATTTCAGGCGTTTTTAGTAGCCTCAGGATGGTTGCAGCCTCTGAAGTGGCTATGCAGATGTGAGTATGCCACAGCACCATCGATTCATGCTGCCAAAATGTTAAGCCTAGAAGCTGTTGGATTGTAAGAGTTGTTCAAGGTTTATTCTCTCCTTTTCTCTAGCTAGATCTAGTCCTTTTTCTGTGCAGCAGGTCTGCTCTGAAATGTTCTCTTTTCTCAAGTGCTAGCTTAGTTTCTCATGGGTACCTTGTTTTAGCACATTTCTTATCCACCATATACTTTTTGTTCTACTTCAGTGAAAAAAAAAAAAAAAAAAAAGGTGCTCTCCAAGTCTTTCCTCTCTTTATTCTCTTGATTTTTCCCTGAGCCTTTTTCTCTCTCCTGGCGAGATACCCACAAGGTTCTTCAATTACTTGAGTGTTCCTAAGTGGTCTGAAGTACCATATTCTTTGACTAGAAATAAGAATGTCTGGCACCTTACCTACAGCTGAGCTGCTGTGAGATCTTGGGCATGCCATTGCACTTTTCAGTGCATTTGTCTGCCCTCTCTTTGTTTCTTAGCCCTCCTCCATCCATAATGTCCTGGTTGGTTATGAGGAGAGTGGAAGTTTATATACATATATGTGTTTCTTGAAAGCTATCAAGCTTCTACTCTTACCTGCACCATTTCCTTAGGTGGTGTGATTGTACCCATAGCGGGTAATTCCCACAGGTTCAAAGCTGTGCAAAACCAAATACGCACACCTCTCTGTGTCTTTTTTTCTTTTTTTCTTTTTTTTTTTTTTTAATCTTTCTGTAATGGTTTGAATGTCTCGCTGTGTATGAGGCGTGGGGAGATGTTTCTGTGGTTCCCAGAGGAGGGAGGGTGAGGAGTGGGTGACAGGGGAAATGGGTGGTGTGGTCATGCAGGTGTTTAGGCAGCGCATAGAGGGAAGTCAAGTAAGTGGTCACGTCAGGTGCTGGTACTATATAGGGCGAATATTTGCTGTGTATTTATTTATACATGGTCTTCCTCAGTGGGAAAACTGCTCTTTGCATTTTAAGTCTGACTTTCTGGTTGTTTTGCGTACCAGTTTTAAAGCTAGACTGAAAATTTGGATTGATTTAAAAACCACTGACCAAGTTTCGTTCTCTAACTCAGCAGAGTGCCACACGGTTTCACAGTCTGGTTTTCCTTGCCTCAAACTGAGGGTAAAAGAAAGGGCATCCTTTGGGGAACAGCTGTTCTTTTATATTCGGTTTTATATTATAGTTCTATCAGTTTAGAAAGAAATAGGTCAGTAAGATTCTGGGATCTCTGTTGCACGGTAGAAGACAGAGGTGTTTTTTTTTCCCCAGAACTGACTAGTGACTTTTGGATGAATCCAGTTATTTCCTGATACTATCTAATTAATTTATTTTTTTAAGGACCTGCTGTTTAGCAAGTGAGTACTCGGCCCTTTCTGGAAATCAGTGCTTTGCAAAGGATCTGAAGCTAGGCATTTAAAAATTAAAGCCTCTAAATTTAGTAATCACTTTGTGGGAAGCATTTTCTTTGAACATAGGTTCTTACCTTACCTCCCCTGTGCCCTACTCTACTCCCCAAAGCAGCAAAATGCAGTCCAAATGTCAAGAGAAATACTGGTCTCTTCTTTTCTGCAATCTGTTGTTGAGATGCCCCTTGTAAAATTCCATGTGCTCTAGAAAATGTAAAAAGTAAACAGTAGAGGAAGTGTGTTCACTAACTAGACTTAGTGGGAGCTTCTGACTAAGAATATGCTCTCTTACTAATAAGGAAACTGTTTTGAAGTTTGAAAATACATATTTTGGTCACAATGCATTGTTTAGATGATTGATACTGATAATGTTGCGTGCTCGCAAACCATAACACGTTGCCTCTATTTCCAAAGCTGCTGCAATCTGTTACAAAAACATAGGAGAGGTGATTTGGGAAAATAAGACCTACAATTCAATTAATATTTAAAAATCAGTACTGACCCAAGCAGCCTGGTCTCTGGCAGGGCTTTTTTATCAAGTCACATGTGGAAGGCTGCCTTTCTTCTTGAAGGTTGTTGGTTTCCATTCCACTTGCTTTCTCATCTCCCATATTTTGCATTCTTTTACTTTATTATGAACTCTGGTCTTAGCTGCCTAGACATTGGGGGCCAAACTCCCTCTGGCTTTTACTGAGAGTGGAGTACTCCAAAACCTCCTCTCACTTGCAGCGAGACTCCAGCAGGATACTGAACACCCGCATCTGCAAACTGAGCAGGTGCTTGGGTTGTTACTGAAACCTAGAGTGCATTAAGTGCACTAGAGTGATTTGTGGAATGGTATTAAAATTTTATATGAGGTAATATGGGTTTTTTTCTGGTTTCCTAGGGCTACCCAGCCACCTCTGTGTGTGACATTCAGTAGCATCATAATTACTTCTGAGTCCAATTAATGCATTGTGTTTCCTTTGTTTATGAATTTAGGTAGCCCTTTCTTTGTCCCTATTCATTAACTGATCTCCCTTTCCCTGATGACATGCAGATCGCTGACATATTTGGTAAATAGCCGGAGTGGATGGATTTCCCATTGCAAGATTGTCTTTAGGCCATTTGTGGTCACTGCTTCCTGTTCTTCGCTTGCCATGAAATAAATGTGCTCCATAACACAAAGGTTATGTGTTATGAAGCCTTTTAAACAAGAGAAGAACTGGAAGTGGTTTTCAGTTAGAAATTTTGGGACATGTCACGATTTGTGCTCACAGCTAGCAAATCTACTCACAGGTCCCTGTTGACCTCATGAATATAAATGATGATACAAGGATAACACAGTAGCATTCCGGTATTGTGTAACTGCTAAAAGTGCACTTAAGCGTCCCCACCCATGAGTTGACATCTCTTCGTACTGTATGCCTTACAAGCACCTGAAAAAAACCCCTTCCTTTTGTCAACGGCCTTACTGTTGCTGTGCAGCAGTCAACAAATCTATCCTTGCAACTGTCTGTGCAAAGTCAGGAAATGTTCTTACTGTAATTCAGCCTATTTGAAACCTGAGGTACAAACACGCTGTGAGGGGCTTTTCATCCCACCGGTCTGACAGAGCCAGGGCAAGAAGCTGCAGATGAAATCTTGATGTACCTTTAGTCAGTGGAAGTTTTCCTCTTAGCTTCCAAGAGCCAAGCTTTACTGCAGTCTGTGTGGAGGGTCAGCCCAGTGCAGTGACTACACCATTTGTCTTGTTTGAGAGCAGTAAGCTGGCCCTGTTCGTTTTGGATCTGAAGCTATTCCCTGTGTGACTTTCTCCTGAGTCTTCTGCAACTCAAAGTACCATGTAGTGGCGGTGCAGTTGTCAGTGTTGGCACATCTGGTGCTGAAATGAAGGTTGCAAAAATTCTTTGCCCATGTAAGTAACCGTCAGATCTGGGTACAATTTTCCTTCGTGTTGAGATGAAATACTTTATTTCTGAAAAATGCTGATTCACTGAAGCCAAAATGGATACCAAGAGATGCATCTAACCAGGTCTTGTTTTATATCAAGAAGCAGAGGCACTTCAACTTTGTGGGCATCTCAGGAAAGTGCACCAACATCTAGGTTGTTGGGGGTGGTGCTGGTGGTATAGTCGTTTTCATGAAAAACCTCAAAGTGTCTTGATTTCGTTCCAAGGCAGTACAAAAGCATCTCTGGAGTCATGAAAAGGTTTGTGGGATGGGCAGTTGAATGTTCCCATCCAGATCTACTGACAGATTTTCTAGTAATGCTTTGCTACCTTTTCATGACAATGAAAGGAGAAGTTAGATTACAAAAACCAAACCATATTTCCTAGCTGCAATGTCATCAAATTTATTTTATAATAATAAAAGTGGGGAAAAAACCCAGTCCAAATTACTTACTGAGATCTTCGGCAGGTGTCATATCAGAATTGCACCATTTCCATTTCACATAGCAAACCACTTCACAGTCATTAAGTTCTTTTAACACGGATAAAATAGGCATCCTGTTACATTACTCAAGTCTACGACGTTAAATACTTAAAATCACAACGATTTTGGTATCATCCTAAGCTGTATTAGTGCTAACAAATGAATAATGAATATTAACATGGAATAGTCACAATTCCAGCAGTAAGTTTGTTCAAGCATAGGTTGCCTTTTCTTTGACAGAAATAATCAAAAATAATGCTTACACTGTTACGAAAATGTCAAATAGATCTGCGGTTTACAGGAGTAAAATAAGCACCTTCATAGGGTCTGGTCTTTTGGATGAAAGCCTAAAAGAATCCAGAGAGTTTTGCTTTGTTGACTTAGTTGCCTCTTTTGTATTTTTTTTGCTCATGTGGAGCATTTGCTGTGGCATTTATATGTGATTCTCTTCAAGCCTGGCAATATTTAGCAAGTTTATTAGATGCCTGTACTACAGTGGAAAGAGATCTCAGTAGATTTCCTTAGTCATTGTTCCAATTTGATCTGGTATTTTGGGGAAAAAAAAAAAAAACAAACAAAAAACCCAGCAGCCCTAACTTAAAATTATTTAAAGTCTTGTGGATTATGTTCGAAAGATACTGTTCTGCTTTCCGTGGGGCCTGAGGAAATAATGAGTCTGACTTACTAAGATGTGAATTTTTCTGTAATAAAATTAATGAGTTAGTTGAAATGCAAGTCGTAGGCTTCTTTTTGTGATTAAAAAAATGTCTCTTGTTATGTACTAGTAAAGGTAGAGGGAGGGTAAGAGACGGAGAAAAGATTATTGAGACAGTAGTTTTTGAGGGTCACTGTGAATAAGATTAAAATGGGAACTGGCAGCATTCTGATTTTCAAACACTGGAAGGTCTGAAAACACAGTTGATGTTCTTCATGCACTTGTAAGCCTGAAAAAGGAGTTTGGCCATTAGGTGTGGGGAGAAAAGTCCGTCCTGTGGAGGAAGAAAAAACCAAATCTTTTAGAAGAGGTAGCGGGGGAGAAAAAAAAATGCATGCAGTGAAGGGAAGGGAGAGCAAAAAGCTAGGAGTGTGTGTCTCTGTGATGCCCTCCTTGTAGCCCAGGCACATACCCCGTATCTTACGGCGTGCGCCAGAGAGCACACAGCGTCACCAGCAATTGCTGAAAGACACTTTTCCCTCCGCTGATCCTGTAGTCCCAGCTCTCCCCCCGCTTGCTCTGTTAGCCTGTGGATGCAGTAGGGAACTGGCAGGGGAGTTGGGCAAGTCATCCATGCCTTGATTTCTAAGCGTGCACTGCCCTTGGGTGAGGTATGTTTTCGTTTCTCTGCCTACATTAAACAGCATGACTGCGAGGTTCAATAAAAAATGCAAATACCAGGACTTACATGTATCACCCAAAGTAGTCATCCCCGTTTACAGATGTTTAGAAAATAGAGGTGTGAAAAGAAAAGCTATAGTGAATGTACTTATGCTGCAGTTACATCAGAGGGATACCTCTTCCAATGTTCAGTTTGCAATTTTTTTCCCCTGCTGTCCAGACAGTAGTCAGGTCTTCAGGCTTTGCCAGTTTCTCTCTTGCTTTTCATGAATTATTTTAGCTGGTATAGCTGTCCTCCCTTTGAAGCCTTTTAGCAGGTCTGCATGGGTGTAACCGTTCACCCTAGAACTCACTGCGTCCTCAATTCTTCAGTAGGAAGCAGTGACTCTTTTTAGTTAGACCACTCCCTAGCTAGAATAAAAGTCACTTTCCGTAATTTGTAAAATGTCTTGTTGTTATTCTAGGAGTAATCTCCTGCATCTGATTGCCTGGAAGACAATTCTCAGCTTCAATGAAATGTAGCAGTCTCTTCTATGGTGATCAAAGTGATCCAGGGACTATTGCTGCAAGTCTTTTTGTTTATGAGAGACTTGTCACTGAGTCCCTCTGGTCAGTTAGAGTATGGATTTGTGTGCCAGCTTATTCCTTCCCTGGAAAAGCTGGGAGAAGGGAACACGGAACCAAACTCTTAAAACTTAACTTGAAACACTGCTGCCCAGTAAAACAATATGGGCTTTGCTGTGTAATAGATTGCATGCAAGTTGTTACCAGCTTATTTTACTTCTTAAAAAGTAGACTCAAAGATGTATGTTTGCTGACTCTTTCTTTTGTTGGCAGAGTTGAATGTGCTGTATCTTAGAGGGCTGTAAGTAGCATTTAAAATCTTTTACTTATTGCAATTCAAGATTTGTTTCCCTGTATTTTGTTTTATCACTTAGTGATAAGATGACTTCTGCCTCTAGTCAACACTTTCGTGGGTTGCGTGAAAACTAGTTCAAAAGCTTCAAAGGCTAAGTGCAAAAGAGAAGAGAGATAAAAATCTTTAAAAATCAAGAAATATGAAAGGAAAGTTTCTAACAGTCTTTTGACTTAGTCACATTACACATCCTGGATACTTTATGATACTCTTTTATTATATTTATGACAAGCGGTGTTATATTAAGCTAAACGTTTAACAAGAGAGACAACAGAATATGAGATCCTGCAACACAGCCGAGGTATTCCAGTGCTATTGGAAGTTTAATACGTTTTTTAACTGTGTACTTCAAAACATTGCACCCTGGTTTCTTTGTTTTAAGCAAACACTTCTATCAGTCATTGGCATTTAGAAGGATATGAAAGATTTAATAAAATAGGTGTAGTCAGCTTTATAAAACTCCAGTACCAGTTTTCTGATGAGCTGCCTAACCCCTTGCTCCACATTTGCTCAGCTTGTAAATCTAGGAGGTACTACAGCTGTTAAAAACGCAGAGCTTTCTCTGTTTCCCCATCCCATTCGCTGTCAAGAGTTCACACCGGTTGAGCTAATGGTGTCTTCCCCACAGCATATGAAATGCAAGACCCCTGCATTGCTCTATAGGAATGAACCAACTTTACAGAGCTGTTTTATTTACAGAGTTCAAAGCTGTAAATTAACTAAAACATTGGTCCTTTTAAATTCCTTTTCTGTGAGCATCCCGGCACCCACATTTTCTCAGCATTCTCCGTGATTCTCTGTGCTTCTCACGGAGAATCACCCAAATGTTCGTGAAACCCTGGCTAATTTTGCTTTTCAGGCACACTTGCATTTGTTTTTGACTCTAGTGGGAGAAAGTAGCCCTACTGCATATGTCTTTACATAAACTGCTTGCAGCTAAACAAAGCAGGCCTGGACTTTGAATGGCACACAATGTCGTACCGTTATATGACAACCAAGCAGTCAGAAATTGTGTCAGATCCTCAAAAGTCTTAAAAAGCGCAAGTGGTTTTTTGTTGGGTTTTCTTCCTTTAAGAAGAAGGTTAAATGCAGTATTTCTTGTCTTCTGGTTTCTCTGCCTTCAGGTTATCTTTTTTCTGAAATCACAGGGGCTAGAAACGTCCTTTAATTATTGTGATTAAAACTAAAATTTAATGCCATAATAAGAAGCTGAGACTTAAAGAAGAAAAATACACGAGACTCAAGTTACAAGAACTGGTAAGACACAAATTCATTAAAACACTAGATTTCTAAATTCAGAAAACCTCCAAAAAACCAGAATTGATCAGGTTGGTTTGAGGACATTCCAACACGTTTGTGGGTAAGCTAGGAACCAGAGAGAAGAAACACTTCTGTTGTGTTGTTTTGCTTGCTCTGTGTGGAATAAAAAGCTCTATACGTTCAAAGCTTGCCTCGGAGCGGCTTTGACTGCATCACGTGATTCTTTTCTGTAGTTTGTAGCACTTGTCCTGGAGTTCCAGTGTAGACATTTGTGGATATTTCTCGGTACAATGGTTTCAGATTTACACTGTGCAGTGACACAGCGGTCACTGTGAACAGTAAGTCTGTAGTTAAGGTTTCTTATTCCATCTGTCTGCATTTAAAGGGAAGCGGTGTTCCTCCCACCTGAAGTGCCGGCTGCATTACACTTGCACATCTGTCTCTGTTGCTCGTTTCTCTTTTTTTTTTTTTT
>VZTL01029008.1:0-15199 GCA_013400535.1 Scopus umbretta
AAAAAAAAAAAATAGCAGAAACATCTTCTTTGCTATGACTGTTGTGATGTTACTTGTAAGAACCATCCCAGTAAAGAAGGGTGATGCTGCTACTGCCAAAAAAATCAGTGCAAGCATTGGGCAAGACATGGCCATAGGGGAGGGTAGCGTGGGAGCGCACTTACCAAGGTCCTGCTTCTGACCCCCTGTGTGGGAGGAAAAAAAAAAGGATGTGTGAGAAACCCCCCACTCTGTGGACACTTTACATTTATTATTCATTTACGCAGTGTGCTAACGGTTGGCAAACAACCAGTAATGGGCTTGCGGGGTGCACCCCGCACTCCTGGGACACAGAGCCTGCACCAGCCCTGCTCACCAGCTGCTGCTTGCTCTGCTTTTCCCCTGCTGCTAAGCTGAGGCACAGAAATTTAATAGTCATAAAAGGGCTTCAGCAAATTAAGCTGTAAATATCCCTGAAAGGCCCTGAGGATTTGCAGTTTGCTCAGGACCACAGTGGCCGTCACGGCTCAGCAGTCCTGGTAAAGCTTCAACTTACCCACGAGGACGAGCACTAGGGCCAGGAAGAGTCCCTTCATGCTGAAAGCAACTGAAGACTGCAGGGGGAAATGTCTGGCTTTTATAGAAGAATTATTAACAGGCCCAGTGAATTTTGTTGAGTTATCAACTTTTTATCAACCACTCAAAGGCTTTGAGGGAGAGGGGGTCGGGGACAAGGCACCGGCTCTTATTGCCGAGCCAAACCATCGCAAACAATTTTGTTCTCACTTCACTAACTGAATGCTCTGCAAGTACTTTTTGAAACAGGTGCTTAAAAGTATTAAAATATAGGTAAAGCCAAAATATTTATCGTGTAAGAAAACCTACTAATTATCCTTGTTCATTGGAAGCACTTGGTGCTGTTGCAGTCTATGCTAACCTTGCCCAGGTTATCCTGACCTGACCATAAGGCACACAGCTTATCTAACTGATAGTGCTCCAGCAGGATTGTGCAAAACCCCCGGGCAGCCCTCCTGTGACGCTGCGCCGATACCCGCCCTGCTGCGGGCTGGACACGCCGTCACCCCCAGCACTGCTCTCTGGGGATGGGGAACCGACCCAGGAACACAGCCCTCCCGTCTTTGTCACAAAGACCGTGCTTCTCTCACCTGCCTTCTCTTACAGGGCTAACGCACCAGCCCCTTTCACCGGCGCGATTAGCCGGAGAGGGGTGTCGGTGAGGGTTGCCCCTGTGAGGTGGAATGGGTGAGGCTGATGGGCGTTGCGGACCCAAACCTTTTAGTTTACGAAGGCGTACAAAATCTGGTTCACCCAAACTCATTTCACGTCATGCAACGAGGGATGGCATCTTCACCCCAGGGTGGAGCCCCCTCCTCCCATTGGTAGGCGTTTTCCCTGTCCCTTTGGAAGCAGCCCCGCAGGGTCCTCAGGCTGCTCTTGGCTCCAGGATTTGGCTGGGTCCCCTGGTCCCCTGCAGCCGGGGCATGGCGCTGGGCTTGGCTGGGGCCGACAGGAGCCACCCGTACCGCTCCCGTCACAGACCTGCACGGGGAAGGTTAGAGTCATTAAGGTTGGAAAAGACCTCTGGGATCATCTAGTTGCAGCAGCCCTGGGACTGACGGGTTCACGTTGGTGCCGCACAGCCGGCATTTGCCCACCAACCTTCTCCTCCACGGATCCCGAAGCTGCTGCCCAGCTTGCTGTGGGAAGGGACTGCATTCAGTTTCTCATCAGCAGATCAGTGGCTCCTATCCAAGACAGCTTAGTTTTCATAATGCTCTTTGGCCGATTTGTTTATAATTGGCAGTTGGGATATAATTTATAATGCCTGACAAACTGTGGATTTTGTTCCTAGATCAAAGATAGCATCTGTAGGGTAAAAAGGAAAAAAAAAAAAACCAGCAATTTTGAAGCATGGCAAATACTTCACCATGTTTTTACCAGCACTATATTCTGGTCCAATTTGTTTTAACCCCTTCCTTTGTAAAAATCATGGCACATGATAGAAAAGCCAAGTGACTCATTAGTGAGCTGTGTCATGTCTTTGGAGATTTGGTAAATGGTAAATGTAGCTAAAGGATTTGAGTATACAGCTACCGGCAATTTAAAAAAAAACAAAACCCAACACTTTGCGAGCAGCGAGGACTCAAGGTCAGCGGCAGCGCAAGCAGAAGAGCGCTGCTGCGACGGCAGATTAAATGCAACAACGCTTGCATTCAGTGTCTCAGAATTATAACACTATATATCGCTGAACCCCCACACTACGACAGTGACACCACAAACCGCAGCACTCCTCGAAATAAGGCTCGTCCCCGGGGGCCGTGCCTGGCTGCGCGGGCAGGGTTTCCCTGAGGACCCCGTCCCCGCAGAGTCTCGCCCCCATGCCCACCGCTTCGGGCTGCGTCCTCGGTCGCCCCGGCCATGCTGCTGGCGGGCGGGAGCATCTCTGCTTCTGCTCCAGGCGCAGGCAAACCTGTTGGCGAGGGCTTCGCTTTTAGGGGTTTCTTTATGGAACTGAACCCTCTTATTTGCTAGATCACTTCTCCACTGTGTCAAGAAGGATTTCAACTTCCAGCCTGTCCCCTCCTACACTTCACAGCCCTTTCATGCTCTGTTTTTCTCCGAAGAGTATAACCTGAATTAAAAAGAGAAAGGGGGAAAAAAAATCCTAGGAAAATTGTGAGGGTGACAAACAACTTTGCTGTGCCCAGGACCTCCCCTGGACAGCCTTTCCTTCAAGCCGTGCTCAGCTCTCTCCACGATGGCAGTGGGGGAGAGGGGCAGAGGCTGGCCGAGGCCTCCCCACGGCCCTTCGTGAGGTGGACACCCACAGCCTGCATCCCCCAGCAGTCCCACGGGTGCTCTGGCTGCCACGGTGGGCTGACGCTCACCCGCGGGTCTCCTGCCAGGGCGTTACTGCCGAGCTCGCGGCACCCTTGGCACCTGAGCACGGGAGCCAGAAGACAAGAGTCCCCCCAAAGCCGTGCGCCAGCCTCGGCAGGCTGGGAAGAGAGGAGCCCCGTGGGATGGCCCCGCTGGAGCTGGGGGCTCACGCCAGAGCTCCCCGTGGAGCCTGGCTCAGATCAGGGGGTCACGCAAAGCCCTGGCTTCTGCCGGAGTCGGCCCCGGGTTACCCAGGAGCTCTGTGCTTCCCATCCGTACTCGTGTGACTTGCAGCCTGGCTGCTGCCGCCGGGTACTGCCCAAACGCTGCCTGCTGTCAGCTCCCCGTCACTTCGCAGCGCGAGATGCCATGACAGCATTTAAACTGTATAGAACATTTATATCTGCCTTTCAAACATATTCCTTTCGGTACTAAGGACATTGCCTTTCCAAAGTATAAAACTCACATCCAAACTATAAAAACTCACATACATGCATCCACCGAAGGTACAAAGGCTGCTGGGGAAAGCAAAATGATACAATTTTTACAGAATGTTCTCAAGTGTTTTCAAAAACTAGCCACCAGTTACCTCTCTACCCTGCATGGTCATAAGTTAGTGTCATTTTTCTGTAATGCTTTCTACTGATTTTAATAACCAAATCACATGTTTCTCTTTGAATTAATTTACTGTCAATCTACATTTTTAACTCAGTAGGACCACATTCTGCTTTGCATTAACAAAACTGAATATAAAAATGAATGTGTTGTCAGTGAGTAATAAAGATGGCTGGATGTGTGCGCCTTAATTGGAAGAATACTGATGAATTAAGGCAGGTAAACTAAGTGAATACAATAGTATTTCTATTGAAATTTGTGCAAAACTCCTGATGACTCAAGCTGCCAACAGTCTCATCAACATTAATGGTTGTGTCTGCACACCTCCTAAGGCAGCGCTCTGAAAAACAAATTCACCCAGCATGCATACTCAGCCTGCAAACACAGCCTTGGGGACAAGCAGAAAACATCTTCCAAATCTGCTGGAAGCCTTTGGGCTGCAGTGCTCGCAGCAGACAAGCACATCCCTCAGCATGCCCATGCAGACCTGCAGCGGGTGGGCTGGAGGTAGAGCCCACCTGCTGACGGTGGCCGCAGCGAGGGCTCGCGCTGGGGCATCTCACCCAAAGCGCAGAGGTCTGGCTCTGCTTCAGACCCTTTGGCAGATGGTGTATTTGGGCAACTCCACCACGTCCTCTTCAAAGCCTCCCGATTCACACTAGCTTCTCTGTGTAGTGCATCAGGAACATAATGTGTTCTTGACTCCCTGGGAGCAGCCTTGTCCAGTGGCATGAGGCTCAGGTTTATGCCCTGACCTTGGCCTTCCTACAGCAACACTGGCACATCATTGTTGCAGAGCACCAGGGCTGCGTTGCTGCTGCAGAGGGTGCTGCATCACACAGAGGTGATCAGTTCCTTCTCTGGGTGCACAGGATCCCAGCACCAGGGAAGAAAGCCCTGGGGGAAACAAGCAGGAGCCTGGTGGTACCACAGCTATCCAACCCATATCCCCGATGGGGCCTGACACAGACACATGTCTGATACACAGAAGACTCTCACAGACTCAAGAAGTCAATTTGGGGTGAGGAGAAGCAATACAGGAAGCCTTCATCAATTTTTCCATGCATGGATTTATTATGAAATCAGGGATTTAAGGTCAATCATAGCAGTTTCTACAATAATAAAGTTTAATACTTTAAATTACTTGGGAAGATTCCCCACATCCTTAAACACTTAATTTAGTATCTCTATTATTCCTTAGATGAGTTTTCTTACACCACACAATAAAAAAATTAAAGTGTTTCTGTTTTTTCCTGTGCTGCAATGTACAGCTTCACGCACTGCAGTCTTCGTTCTCACAAGAACATGCTATGTGTGCATCAGCAGTGGCCTGCATATCCTCTGACTTCTGGTCGAACTTCGTCTGTTTGTCTGTCAGGCTGGTAGCCGAATCTGATAAGGGAACAAGAATTGAAAAGTAAACAGTCTACTTCAGAAGTAGTTTTGCAAGGCACAGAATTTACCATGCACTAGTCATTAATTACAGCAGGCTTGGCTTCTCCTCACTGGCTTACATATTTATATTTGTCTAAGTCACGCAGAGAAGTTCCAGGAAACCCACTTAATTAATAAGCCAGTTCTACACTGAAAACTACTACTTCCATGTAGATTTTTATTAGTAATACATTTAGGACAGGATATTGTGGTCTTACAGGAAAAACAAACTTGGAAAACAGACATGAACCTATCATCAATATAATCTATGTCTGTTTTATCTAATCTCTTATAACCTACAACATACCTATAAAAAAGACATCCTCCTATATCGCTGCACCTGTGTGCAGGATTCCCGTCCACACCTGCCCTTCTGTTACCTAAATCAGCTCAGTGAAATTGGATCATGCCCAAAGGCAGCGATATGTAAAAATATACAAGGCGAGGATCCCTGTTTCAGGGTGCTGCATATGATCAGATGTGGCTGAATCCTCACAAGCTGCAATACACAGATTTTCAGCTGAATCACAGTGCTGACTGTGCTATTATCCTGCCCTTACCCTCTTAGCACCATGAAGAGGAGTTCAGTTTAGATTTTAAATGCTGGTATCATGAAAAACACAATAAGATTACAACAGAAAGACATCTCTCTCGCTAAAGAAAGTTTTACATATTAATGAAAACAGGGAAAGGTCTTCAGTCAATACCACAGTAAGTCCACCCCTACCTGTGGATATGTTGGATTATTCAAGTGGAATAACTGAGTCAAGGCACAATCTATTTAGACTTTTGTGCAGCTCCTCTTCAGTAGGCTTCCTGTGGACTTACCAGCTGAGAGACAGTGGAAGCCAACAGTGACTGGAGTAGTCTTGGTGGCGGAGCATCCTTTCATACAGCGCAGCACGGGCTCTGTAGAATAGCACTTGGACTCTACACCTGCAAGCTGAACTGTCTTCTCAAGCTTCACAAATGAGCGTCGCAGTTTGCAGGCTGTAACACAATCGTTGGCGATAGTTTACGCGCTTCTCTACAAAATCTTCACTGACCCATCTCCCAGTGTTGCCAATTTGCAATCACATTTACTCTATGGAAACTGTATTTGATCATAAGTACAGCAGCATCCCTGACTGATAAATTTTTCAAATCAGCTAATTGGATATGGAGCTACGGAAAGTGAATTTCAAATGCAACTGGTTTGTTTCTAGCTTAGCATGTAGAAACATAGTCTGATACACTTTCTAATAAACATTTTGCAAAGTAAACTGGCTCACAGAATAGCTGCAAATCCACATTCAAAATCTTTGAATACTGAGCAGGGGAAAGAAGGGGGGTATTTCTGAACAAATAAAAAGAATCACTAAAGAATTACACTATTTCCACAGGCATTCAGTCTCAAAATTGCTGCAGAGAGACCAAAAGTCATTGCTGCCAGCCAGTAATATTGATCGTGTTATGGATTCCCAGTACAAGTTGCTACAAGTGTGTGAGAAGCTACATGGACTACAATTTATTCCTGACTATAAGCTTTATTTTCTAAAATTCCAGCCATTTCCGCCATATGTGAAATGGAAACACAACATGGGGTCACTACCAACCATGTGAATATTACTGTGTACATGCATGTGGACTCCGTATCCATCTAAAGCAAGGTTGGTGTTCTTTACAAAGACACAGCAGGATAACAGCTGGTGTACAGCTAAATGTGCAGAAGCCAGCTCCATGGAGCGAGGAAGTCCTTCCCACCAGGACAAGTTGTCTTTACAAAGGCAACGTGCCTCTTCTCCTCGCAGCACCGTGGTATGCGGTTGCATCATAACCTCAGCTGAGAGCACCGAGCACGCCATGAGATCCTAATCTACTGAAACACTTAAAATACAGCTTTTTTTTTTTTATTTCAACCATGTAATTAAGTCCCTGGAACTGCTCATGTGCTTGAAAGCTTTGCTTGACAGGTTGCACTGGTTCAAAAATCAGGTGGTCAGCCAAGGTAAAATAATTACTAATCCCCATCTCATTTTTTGGTGGATCAAATACTGGCTGGAAAATGCTGTTGTGCTTAAGTCAAAGCATTCTGCATTAATTTATCCTCTTACATTTTTTTTCTGAACATCTTCTAAAACACTTCAAAACTGAAACAAAGATTTTGTTTCAGCTTGGTTATTTAATTTCAAATGACTTGTGTTTTTTTACTTGTTTAACTTGTAATTTCTTATTCCTTTCTAAACTGACAAATACTTTTATTTAATATAACTTAATAATGAACCCTTTTAAAATGCTTTTTTCTTCAAAATGTTTACGGATTTAAAATTTTCTAAATAAATTCTACAGTTTCTATACAACTGCAGTAATATTCTATTAAATTTAACAGAGCATTCATACCTCCTGTACAAGGCTTTTCTTCCAAAATCCAAGAATGCCCAAAGCTCACTGCATCTTTAGCTAGATATCCATTGGGCATCCGATATTCCTGTTCACGTTCTGCATCATACTTTCCACATATTCCACACATTTTCCCTGCCATCCATAAAGCAACTTGAATCTTCAAGAAAAAAAAAAAAAAAAATCAAAACCATTTCAAGTTTAACAAAATAATATCTATGAGCAGATTTTTGCTATGCAGGTCCCTTTCAGTATAAGTTAAGGCACAAACACTTAAAATGTCTTTGCTAAGAATTCAAGAATCTGACAGTCAGATGCCAGACTCCTGTGGTGCTGCAGCATCTTTAACTGTTACAGCCTTTAAAACCTACTGTGCCAGTCTAGTATGTTATTAATAGCCTGGACTATTAATATCCTGAAGCTTTTGTTTGATGGTTGTTTTCATAGTATAGCTGATATTTACAGTATGGTTTACCAATTTCTTACATTCCTGTTTCACATTATTTTTAGTGCAGCCTTTAAAGCACTCATTGGTCTTAAAAGCCTGGCTGCATTTTGGCTGATTTGAAGAATGATACAGCTGTCAGAACAGCACACAGGAGCTGGAAACTCATTTTTCTTGAAAATACACTGCTGGCTCAGCGTGCGTATGCTCACAGCCCTATTTCCCAACACACACCTGTACTGCAAGAATAAGGTATTTTTGTTGGTGAAAGATTTTCACATCTCCTGCTCAGAAATAAAGAGCAGGACCATGCAACCTTGTAGTGTCATCTTCCCTTTTGGGTATTTTGGGCCCTGCACACATTTGGCTTTGCCATTGTATAGTCTTGCACTTATACACACAGATTTAAGGGAATCCTATGGAAATGTCTCAAAACCCAAGCTTATGAAGAGGAAGAACGATACCCTGAACGTGTGTCCATCAAAGTACAAATTATCAATGCCATAGGCTGGGGCAACAAGTACAAGCCCTTGCTTTTCACTGTGGATCCAGAGAGAAGCACCTAGAAGAAAACAAAATAAAACAAAGCAAACCCAAAACAGGCCCAATCTAGCTTCTTTAAGAAAGAAAAAGGCAACTGTCATGTTTCTGAAATGTTCTTTCCCTTGAAAATCCTCAATTCTTCTATTCCAGAAGCAAAACATAGAGCAAAACAATGTAGAAAGGTGTATGTATGGAAAACAGGTGTTTCTAAAAAGTTGGAAAACAATTTTCACAATCACAGATTTATTAATTTTTCTCTGGGTTATTTTCCTTTGGGTTATTAACATATTCATATTTATTTCTAGAAATTATTACAGAGCTGTCGATAGTATCTCTATACTTGTGCAGCTATAGAAAGCCCTGACTACACTATAGTGGAGGAAGGAAATACAAAGTACACCGTGACTGTCACTGGGGCCATTTCTAGCACAATTATCACTTCCTGAGTACGTAACAAATAGGACAGAGCCCAGCACTGGCAGATGCTAACCCAATTTCAGCAAGACTTAGCCTGATCTTTGTACTACAGCTCTACAGTCAGGAAACACCTGCACTGTATATAGCCCCTGACTGCATAGCAGAGAATGACACAAGGTCTTCCCTTGTGTCCTTTCATGGAAAGAAACTATTCCTGCTTTGAGAGAAGCAAGCAGGCTATTTACCAGTCCTCCATATTTATTCCTAGCAGATTTCGGAACGCTAGCCAAATTTATGCCTACAAATCAAATTAGGAAAAACGTTGATCTACAAACGTGGTGAATTTTAGAAAAGCTCTACTTCAAAATGTTTTAATCAAGGAAGATTTTACAGTATAACCGAGGCACTTCTCAAATTTGGAACTCCAGTAGGAGCTGCAGTAATGTATGAAAAGGAGGGATCTTCTTGTTAGTTATATCTTGCTTAGTTTGGCCACTTCAAGAGCTTCACACTCGAATCAGTCTTTCTAAATGTTCCTATGCAAGGAAGTACAATACATGTTCTTAAATATTGACCTTACAACCAAAGGTAGAAATACTTGTTGAATACAGTCTGGTGGAATCTCTTTGATAGATTTTTTTTTATTTGTCTGTCTGTCTCTTAAAACATATGTGAAAATGAAACAACAGATGCTGCATCACTTACCAGCAGATATGTATGAAACATTCCTCGTGGGGCTTTCAACCCCATCTACCAGCAGTTTCACCTGTCCGTTCGCAGGACGCATATCAATTTCACTGTTAAGACGAAGAGCGTTCAGACCCTGTTTGTGTCACATTCGTACACATACAATGACAAAGGTGTGTTCCTGATCACTAAATATGACTGGTCACAGCGTAAGCTCATTTCAACTACTTAAATTACATCGGGGTATTCTTGTCACCTAAGATGCAGGATACCATCATCAGCATCACATTCAATGTGCATGGCAAGTAAGGAAGGGACATGCTAGCATCCCATGGGCTGCTAACCACCGCAGTAAAGCTCAGACCCAAGCTCCTCTCATGTTACATGTGCACCATGTAGCCCCTGGAAGGCCCAGCATCTGGCAGGAGTTACTTACTGACTGCCAAGCTTGATGTTGATTGCTTTCAGGTTCATAGCTTCTTCAGCATTCCTCATCATCACCAGGAACTTAAGGTCAGAGCTGCAATCCTGAGCCAAGATGTGGTAGCAGTTGCCCGGCATTGTGTAGTTAAACTGAACTTCGTTAAAGGTTGTGATCTTCTTGTGGGAAACTGAGCAGCGAGCTGGTTAAATAAAATGCCAGTGAGTATTTGCTTTTCCATAAAAGAAAGTCATTAAATGGCAGATTTTATTTTTAGTGCTATATTATTTTAGCTTTTTTTTTTTTCTCCACTATGTGATATCTTTTTATGGTTTACAGGGGCTTGTGGCTACTAAGTACGCATAAATTCTAAAAAAAGGATGGAAAATTTACTCCTCTATCTAACAAAAAATAATTGCCAGAAAGTTTAAATGTTACCAATTCAGATAACCGGTATCTCGATCCCTGAAATGCTGATGATTTCTGCGCTATGTGTACAATATTTTTTCCCCGTTGAACCATCCTCATATTATTGCAGCACATTCCCTAATTAACTGGAGACAAATAATCCCAGAAAAATTCAGAAGGTGCTCAAGTAATTCGGGAGACTGAGGATGTCATGCTTCTGAACCAGATTAGACTCTGACCTTTCAAATTCTCGAGCACTGCAGAGGGGGCTTCAGCAAAGACATTCCAGATGGGAGGCTGCAGCTCTGAAGCTGGTATCCTTGGACCTACAGGGAGTGACAGGGGAAGCCTCATGGCTTTTTCATAGAGGATCATCTGAAAAGGAATTCAAAAGCACATTCAAAACACACTTGTGCCAGCTGTTCACAGCAAAGAGCTGAGATTAACTTTTTTCCCTATCTGGAAATTAATTTCAAATTCTACTTTGGTTGACAAAGAATTTATGTGACCATAATGCATCTGACTCAGTGTCTGTGAGCTTTTTGCTTCTGCTTAGAGTTTTCTGTCATGGTGTGGGTCATCGTTCAGATATTATTAGGGAGAGAACGAATTACTCCCCTTCGATGGTGGTTAGGTGAACACTTACGGAGCTACTACAGATGGAAACACATGTCATTATGAGTATCCATGGCACACTCTTTTTCCATGAGCAAAATCACTCTATGAATACTCTTGGATGTAATATAAAAAGGTTGAAAATAAACAAAAGTTGTTTTTGTCGTTTGCACACAAATAGATGCTTGCTTAATTTTTCTTTCTCAGAATTGACCACTGTACTTAAAACACTTTTCTACTAGGAAAAAATAAGAGAGTGATAATAATATTTCATAATTACATCAGGAAGCTTGATAACAACATCACACGTCCTTGGAGAAGTTAAAGCCACGATCACCCTGGCTTGCCGAGAAGGATTCTTGTCCGTTTTTTCAGAGAACCCCAGCATAAATGCAGCCCCAGGGACAAACTTGTAAAACCTTCAGAAATTCAAATCAGAAAGATCTGGTGAAATAGAGAAGCAAAAAGGAGCACGCATCCCAACCAGGCCACCTCACATCTGTGCATAAGTAGCATGCAGAGTCTTCAGGGTCACTGGTGAGGTGCCCTTCACCACTCTCTGCTTTACTGATCAAGTGTTCAGTGAAAGGAAGGATCCATTCCTCAGTTTTCAGTAATTATGTCCAGTATAAAGAATTACTGTACATTACAATAGAATGGCTATGAGCTCCCACTCAGCTTTTATGTCTGAAGGCAGTACTCGGACAGATCAGAGAATAAAATAATCAGTATTTTAATCACTAGAACCTCATGGAGTGGATGCTGATTTTTCCCAGTTGACCGGTATCATGAACGAGTGTCACTAAAGACTAAAACCTCACCATTCTGCTATAGATCTGACACCTGAAGGAACTTTAGGCCACTCGAATTTCACTTGTACAGCAGGGTGGGCAGCAAACCGCCCAGTTACCAGCTCAGTCGAAATCTTGTAGTCCTGGCAATTCCGGCCCCATTTCAGGTAAGCCTATAGAGGAGAGAGAAATGGCCCATTTTTAAATGCATGGAACACGGTTTTCCCGTGGTGTACACAGCTTTACATAACTATTTTTGAGCCTTACCGCTGCCTTGTGAGCATTGAGGACTGAAGCATCAGCACAGAGCTTCCACTTGCTTGAATCTGTGAGGTTTGACACAAATACCTGCATCCGGGGCCTGATGGAGTCAGTATCAGCATATACCACGAGCTGGAGGCCTCCTATCTTCTTATCGTTATGAATGCCGTGAAGAAAAACAGCTAATACTGGTGTTTTAACATCTCCCAAAAACTTAGGCTAAGAAGAAGGGGGAGAAAGTATGCAAAGAATATAATTATAAAAGAGTTACCATGGAACATTTTAAATGCAGGACCTAGATGGATAAATGGAAAATAAGCAACTGAACTGCAAATATATACCAGCATATGTACCACACATACATACACGCCTATAAACTCCCATGCATATGTCTTTAATGTGCATGTGCCTCTGCACGCACAGATTGATTTTATCACTGTATTTTATATGAGTCAAAATTTGTGCCATTTCCTCAGCTACAGCTGATACCATGGAAATATTCATATCATTAGGATACGGTATGATGGAATCATAGAATACCAGGTTGGAAGGCACCTCAAGGATCATCTGGTCCAACTTTTCTTGGCAAAAGCACAGTCTAGACAAGATGGCCCAGCACCCTGTCCAGCTGAATCTTAAAAGTGTCCAATGTTGGGCAACCCACCACTTCCCTGGGGAGATTATTCCAATGGCCAATTGTTCTCATTATGAAAAATTTTCCTCTTGTGTCCAATCAGATTCTCCCCAGGAGTAACTTGGACCCATTACCCCTCGTCTTTTCCAGTAATGACTATATGATTTGGGCTTCATTGTTAATATGCATATATTTGCCTGCAAATGAAAGAAGGTGGTTCAGTTTGACTAACAACATCAGCTGTCAGTTGTACTCATTGCTTATTCTCACAACAAGAACATCCACCAGCTAGTGTCCTGTTTATCTGTCTGGTTGGTCTGTATGATCTGCATTTCCTTCACTCCACTGTTAGACTTCACTTCATCGCTTGCACCAGAGAGCAAGCCATGCATCAGACTGGGTGCTGGTGAGGAGCCAAGGTGCTACATGTCACCTCTGGAGCATGCTTTCTGCTGAGGCTCCTCTTAGCCTTGGCCTCCAACAGCAATGTCCTTGTACTGGCACTGCAACACCTCAGCTTCCCTCCTGGTTGCAGAGGTTACAAGACCAGTCTCTGCAGGCATCTGTTGGGTGACATTGCCATGAAGGAAGGGTTGTGGTGCAAGTAAGAAGGATCTTCACTTCACTGCAGAGGAAAGTGTGTGTGTGGGAACTATGGTGTGTGTCTCACTCTGGATTGATACCTGAGACTTGAGAGGTTGGTATATCACCCTTCCCATTACCCTAGCTGTACAATTACTGCAAGTGCGTGACCACGCTGCCATTCTTCCAAGTTGTCAAAACACTCTAAAAGCGATGCAACTAACCTGGGAAGCAGCTCGACATGAGGCATGACTGGATCTGGTAGAAGAGTATGAACTGCTCAGTTGGTCAGCTGGGATTTTCTTTTTTGGGAACTGCAAGAAGAAAACCCATCATGCTCAGGAGGGTAACTTAAAAGCATGCTTGAAGAAATTGCAGTAGGCAGTGCTGCAGAATACTCTCTGTCATGGCATTTGGTGTTGACAAACTTGTGTTCCAACACTGAGCAGCTCAATGGCTTGCAATATAATACACTTTGACCTGCTTGGTACATGTGATTCAGCTCTGAAAAATCTTGTTTACCCAAATATATCTGACCCCTCATAAGAGACAAGTGAAGAACACGTCTGGGTGAGAATTCCCTGTGTGAAAAAACAATGGACCAGAGCAAGTAACCAGCCCCTTGATTCAATATGAAGGTCCAGAACAGATTCATTTTACTTCTGGAAGGGCCTGATCAACTGGACGACACAATGAATGGACAAACTGACTGGAAAGGATCAACTGAATGGACACACACAGTTGAATTTTTTTACTTTTTGAGGAACACGAATAACAAGTACACTGCTCCTGGCTGGATCACACCCTAGTAAGAATCTTCTGCTGAACTAAAGTACCATAAAATAAGGTATCCTCCCACATGTCAACATAGCTATCCCAGTGTGTATCAACAGTGATTCAAATCCAAGAAAACAAGTGATCAAAGCCAGTCAAATGACCCAGGATTTTGATGGTAGGATCTTTGTTCCTCTGAAGTGTGTGTTCTCAGTCTCTTGTACTGCTTTGGTGGAGCTTTGTATCTACTTTGCAGAGCCACAAATGGCATAATGCACACAACACAAAGAACATAGCTCTCTGTATTTATAAATCTCAGAAGAACTGCCACGGTTGATTTGCTGTTCTAAATGTTATCACTACTTTAATTTCCCTCAGCAAAGACAACAAGTTGCCTTTAAGGTTTCCATTTTACTCATGACATATTCCGTACTTAATTTACTGAGGAAAGAAAAACTCACCTCTTGTCTATGTGCTGATCTAAAGCGATACTGATAAATCTCATCATCTCCCTTTGAAAATAATAAAAACAAGAAGATGAAAAGCCTCAGAAGAAAAGAAATGCTGCAATTACAGTGAAATCTGAGCACTGTGAATTAAGTAAGGATTTTACTAATTATAATTCATGCATAGTTCTGTATGCTTAGTCACAAGCACATAATGCAAGACTTGAAGTGGTTTATATAAAGCATTAATGTTCCTACCACAAAATTAAGACAGAAACATGCAACGTATATTGATGAAAAGTAGCAATTTGGCAAAAAACGGTTCCCTGCCTATAACAAAAGTTTCAACAAACTTGTGGAAACTTTTGAGATGGTTTGAAGAAGACATCTGAGCCAATGATTGCAGGTGTGTTCACAGAAAAAAATTTGCAGTTTTGTGTTGCTAAAATTTACGGTGTCAACTCATAATTTCCTGATTTATGATGCAAAGCCAGCTGCCATCAGGAATGTGATTCATGGACATTAGCAGCATTAGTCAATTTACTAACAAAGTTACCCATATTTTGGAATATGTGCTGCTGCTGCTGCTGCTACTGCCACCTTCCAGATGTCCTGAATGATGCCCATGGCTATGGTGACTCAATGACTTCCTGCTGCTGCTGCTACTGCTGCTGCTACTGCTGCCATTCAGATACCTGGAGTGATGCCCATGGCTGTGGTGACTCAATGACTTCCTGCTGCTGCTGCTACTACTACTGCTGCTCCTACTACTACTACTACTGCTACTACTACTGCTGCTGCTGCCACTACTACTGCTGCTGCTGCCACTACTACTGCTGCTGCTGCCACTACTACTGCTGCTGCTGC
>VZTL01029008.1:15265-27202 GCA_013400535.1 Scopus umbretta
TGCTCTTGCTGCTACTGCTGCTGCTCTTGCTGCTACTGCTGCTGCTCTTGCTGCTACTGCTGCTGCTGCTGCTGCTGCTCTTGCTGCTACTGCTCTTGCTGCTACTGCTCTTGCTGCTACTGCTCTTGCTGCTACTGCTCTTGCTGCTACTGCTCTTGCTGCTACTGCTCTTGCTGCTACTGCTCTTGCTGCTGCTTGCATCTTTGCTTCTGGCTTGCTTTACTTGATCATTCTCATCTTTATCCACAGCCTTTTTACGATCAGGAGAAGCAGCAGATGATGAGGAAGAAGAGGAGACAGCTGAGGAGGCAGAAGATGAGGTGGAGGGATTTTTTGCATTGGGATCTGTCCCAAGCTCTGTTAGCATAGTGTTTCCTTTCTTAGAAGGTTGTTTCTTCTGGTGTCGTGTTTTATTTGCAACCTGCAAAAACAGTTCAAAAGGAAGTGCAAGAGAAGGGATACATCTGGTTCTGTGTTTAGAAAGTAAAACCTCTCTCGGTATCAGACAAGCTTCTCACAGCAGCCTTTCAAGGAACAACTTTCCTGCCTCACTTACTGCAGAAGCTGCAGAGCTCCCTTAGATCCCCTGCCCAGCTGAAACCTAGCCCAGCACAGAGGACCAGCCACAGCTGCATGCACCCCGTAGAATCAATCCTTCCAGATGTGGCACTGGCTGACAGGCCAGTGACTCCTTTCAGACTAGACCCATCCTTGCTTTCCTGTGCCAGCTTTCCACACTGAACTTCAAACCTTTGGCTTCATTTATGGGAAAATATTCCCCCCTCCCTTGCTCAAAGTCTCTTACCTTGAACACCTTTTCAATGCCTAGAATCTTCTTCAGTTTAGTTTGAATGTCCTCATATGGAGATGAGTCATCCTCTTCCTCAGACTCCGAGTTTACCACATGAATTATTTTGGAAGCTGCTCTCGATCCTGCCTGAATCTCCAGCTGAATTTTGTCAATATCAGCATCTGTTTGAACTACACACCAGTTGCACACATTAGAAGGTTATACTGCTTCAAATAGCACCGACAAAGCTAAGATGAGAAGGCTTGTACTCAACATTGTACCTGGCATCAAGACTATTTTAGCTTCATGTTCTCCAATTAATCTGTGCAAATATGTATTTTTTAGGAAACTGGCATCTCGTGACTTTCTGGAAAAGCAGAGCTGACAACCAAGATGATGCAGTTTGACGCAAATGTCTCGTTTATGAGGTTTTTTTCCTGTGCCATGGCGAAGATCCTCTTGAGAGCTATAAGCATGTTTCCTTGGCATGCTGTCAGCTCCTTGCTGCATTGGAGATGAGTATGTGAGTACCACTGGGAGCATATCACAGGCAAGAGTAAAACTGCAGACATGTTTATCACGGAGAGGGTAAATTTTACTACATAAGCAAAAAGGAGTAGGTTACCATTGTGAAACCTTCACTGGAAGCTCTCTCTGATGGTTTGAAAGGTTCTTCCACAATATCTGATGAAGCATCTTCTGGGAGAATTGAGGTCTTCTTTTCAACACCTAGTTCTCCTATATTTCTTGATACAGCAAAAGCCTTATGTCTGTTGAGATATGCACAGAAAACGGTAAATTATTCCACTGTCTTTGGATTCAATGAAATACATCCCTGTCAGTATCATGTGACAGCACAGAGGTATGATGTTTGAACATAGGGATTGTATATGCAACTATAAGTTTAAATATTATTAAAGACAAACAAAAGTTCATGACAAACATCTGTTCCTTATATCACAAGAAGTTTTCAAAATCTGGAAAAATTTAAACAAATGCCCAAAACATGAAAGGCAGTAATTTAAAAATAAAAGTTAAACCCCTAAAAGACAACAAAATAATAAACAAATAAAATTAAAACCACAAAATAGTAATAAAATAATAAACAAATTAAAATAAAAATTAAAGTCCTAAATAATTTAGCTATCTTTTGGCTTTTAACTCCCCTATTTCTCTTAGCTGCTCTTTATCCCAAAGTTTATGCTACATACTGAAAAGTCACTCTGCCCATCTAGAAACCTCCATAAGAAGTCAGTGAATAGTGAACTTCATAAGGTTTCAGCAACAGAAAGTATTCTGAAGTAACCCTACCATACCTTCCAACCACTATCTCAGTTTCCTCACGGCATGGATTTGTTTCAATCTTAATATTTTTCAGTTTCATGTCTATCTTGGCATCAAACTTCATTGGCACTCTTGTCAGGACCTTGCCTTGAATTTCAACGGCATGTTGAAAGTATTCTGTGTTGACGCCCATTGTTGCGACTGTATGTACATATAGGCTGAAACAGAGTGAAGAGGTCCAATGTAAGAAAGGTGCTCTTTTTTAACATGTGGTTCTGCCTTGTCATAAAAAACCTCTATCATCTATAAATCCTTAGAAACCTGCCATACCTTGGGTTTACATCAGACCGAATCTGCATGGTGGATTCAAGAAACTGGGAAGGTCTAAAATCTCCAGTTAAAGGGGGGGTCATCTTTCCATCAACTGCAAAGGACAGAACAACATTTAAAAATGGTAAAAGTGAAAGAAAGGATTTGAATTTAAGCCAGTTTTCAGGAAGAGGTAATATTTTTCTTAATACTAAAAATATGGCTGGAAAAAAAGACATGGGGTACATGAGGTCTCTTATGAGTCTGAAAAATAAGGAAAATACACAGAAAGCTTGTTCTGTAGGCAAAGGTTCTGTTGCAACGTATTGAAAATG
This sequence comes from Scopus umbretta, assembly GCA_013400535.1. Classification (NCBI taxonomy): domain Eukaryota; kingdom Metazoa; phylum Chordata; class Aves; order Pelecaniformes; family Scopidae; genus Scopus; species Scopus umbretta. The sequence goes on from VZTL01029008.1 coordinate 17,984, forward strand.
GAAATAAAAATATAGTAAGCAGAAAAAGAGCTGACCAAAACTGAAAGTTTGTTAATTAGTATAACATTAAAATTTCAGAAATGCATGGAGCCAGAAGACAGAGTGAAAGGCGGGCAACCAGGCTAAACAAGCTCTGCTCTCCAATCTTTCCTCACATCAATTGTGAACATCTTTCTTGTACTGCGGACCTAAAACTGGATATTGTATTCTAGATGCAGCCTCCAATGTGCTAAATAAAGGGGGGAAATCAATTCCATGCGAGCTCTTGCTGTTGCAGCCAGTGATGCAGTTGGCCTTCATCACCACAAGAGCACACTGCTGATTCACTGTACCAGCTTGTCCTCCAGGCCTCCCTGGCCCCTTTCTGCAAAGCTGCTTTCTGTCTGGGAGATGCCCAACCTGTACACTTGCATAGGTTACTCCATCCCAGGTGAAGGACTTGGCATTGCCTTCATCAAATTTCATCTCGCTTCTGTCAGGCCATCCCCTCCAGCCTGTCAGGGTCCCCTGGTATGGCAGCCTGACCCCCCCAGTGCAGTGACTGCTCCCACCAATTCAATGTCATCATTGACACAGAATTGCTGAGGGTGCCCGCTTTTCCAAAATTCAGATTGTTAAAAGAAACAATGAACAAGTGCTAACAACAAAGGAATGTTGCTCATAAAAAGCCACCAATTAGGACTTTCATCTGTTGAATACTCTTGGAGATCAGCCATCCAGACAGCCTTCACTCACTCTGTAGCCCATCTGTCCAATCTGTACCTCCCCAACTTGGCTACAGAATGTTATTAAAAAATAATAAAAAAAAATTAAACCCACCCACAAATCAAGGGGTAGGCATTCAAAGATGTTATCAGAACAAACTAACAAACCAAAAAATCAAAAGCAGCGAAGAGTGGGCACATATGAGACTTCTATAAAGAGCACAAGTACATGTAAATTCACCCTTCATCCCTTATGTGGTGTCAGCAAAAGGAAGGGCCGGTTTTGCCTAGATTAAGTCTGCTGCACAAGAAACAGTATGATCACTGAATTAATTTCTTGATACGTATTCATTCTTGCATATTATTCTTTTAAAACAGCACACTATCTCTTTTCACAAACCCTCTTCTCTTCCTGCCTTCTCTAATGTTACTGGTAGTTCTCTTTTGATTGTCTTTGATTTTCTTCTCTGTTTAAAACACCATTGAATCCTGCTTAGCTTGTGTGCACATCTCTCAGGAGCTACCCCCTTCTGCCCAAGTCTTCAGTCAGCTCCCTACACAGCTCTTGTTTTTGTTGGCCTTGAATGCTGTGACCTTTCTCTCTGGTTTCCCAGATTCTCACCTCACCTTCTCTGTCTTCAATCCATTCAAAGTTGTGGCAGAAATCAGCTGTGCCTAGCTTCTCTTCAAACATCTTCACTACCTCCCCTCCACAACAAAAAATAGTTATTCTTCTAACTTTCTGTTTTTCCACTTCTTTCTCCAGCCCCTCTTAGCCCGTCTCTCTCATCCCCTGCTCAGTGCTCTCATAGCTGATCTCGTACTTCCCAACTCACCGCTGAGTGCCACACGTGCCAGAGCAGTCGTGTATGACCCGTACTCCAGTGGCAGACCAGTGCAGGTCGGAACGATGTATCGCAGCTCTCCCAGCCACACTGGCTGTGTCCATTGTCCTGCAATGCCATTGCGGATTTGGCTGGCAATTCTCTTCATCACTGTGTTCCTGTCAGTAGGTTCTAGCACAGTCTGCAGTAAAACAGAGATCCAAGAGACTGGGATATAAAAGACCAATGGTGTCAAATCTTGCAAAGAAAAGTAGGGGTCCCTGGTACCTTCATAGCCTGCTGGAGGACTTCCTTATTGATGTTGACGTAGGCCAGCTCTTGGCCAAATAGTTTCAAGTAGGCTGATATCAAGGGGGTTTCTGTTGGCACCTCCTTCCATCCCAGCAGCTAGGGAACAGGTGAAGAAATAAAGTTCTTTAATACAACACTTTACAAAGGGTAGTTCATCAAGGTGATCAAACCCACAGCTGACCAAGCTGCAGCTTTCCATTGCTGCTTGCGTTTCTTTGCTGCTCTGCAAGTAGCATGGTGTCACTAATTCAGACTTAGTCCCTGTCACTGAGTTGCCCATGAATAGCCTCCTGTCCAGTGTTTTGTATTCCGATGCAATAACATTTACACAGAGGGTCTGGGCCGTTAGCACCACTAAACCCTGTTTGAAGGCATGGCACCAAATCACCTTTTCTCTTGAAGACAACGGTATATTCTTGTAAATTGAGGTAGATGAAGGGAGAGAGGAGGAAGCCTGCCAGGCATGAGACACACACTGTGCTGCAATGCCCGCCTCCCCCCTCTCCTCCAGTGCTCCTTCTGCAGCGATACATGAGGTGGGGAGGAGGCAGGGCCAGAGCGAGAATTCGCAGAAGCAAATCACAACCATTGTAGGAGTCATGTCCCTTGCAGTCCCACTGCAGCTTGCTCTCTCACAGAAATACTCAAGCTGACTGCTAGGATGGTAGCTTACCTTCTGAGACAGGGCTTAACTAGTACAAGAAGCCTCACTAAATACCCCTTTGTATAACCCGCATGTTGCCTTACTGAAAATACCTACAGCTTTTCCAATCTCCTTTATCTTTTTGTATGTGGGGTATTCAGCAAATGGTATATCTTGTTTCATGATGATGTCTGTGAGGCCTTCCACGCGGACACCAACCTACCAAAACAGCATGAAAAGGAGCAGCCTGAAACATACTTAACGGAGAGGAAACTTTGTGGTCAATTTTAATTTTAATTTGTTTTAAGTATCAATTTAGGTAAATATTTACCTCTACCAAATCAGCCACTGACCCTGCAGAATATGCCATCAGCTTGGAAATTATGGCTGATGGGAACATGGTTCCCGGGCTGTTCATAACAAAGGCATCTCCAGCAGCACCAACTTTATAGTTATCTATGACAGAAGTAAACAAAAGACACGTCTTTTTTCTAACCATTCTATTTATCATCCAAGAGCATATTTCTGCAGCTTTTTCCATTACTGACTCTAAGGTACATCATTACATAAGTTTTAACTGTCTAGGCCCAAATTAATAAAGGGTTACTCATGCACTTTTATGCATTATATGAATGTCACATTTAATTAAATTTCTTATTGAAATGCAGAATGCCATATTTCTCCAAAGGACTTAATGTCTCTTAAGAATAGATTTCTGAAGGAAAAATTTCCTGGTCACTGAAATGCTTTTACTCACCGAAGTAACCACCAATATGTATGACCTTGCTATACCGATAGCTCAGCCTGTCCAACTTGGGGGCCAGCAGCTTAAGGGCGATATTGCAAGCCGAAGATCTAAACAAAATGAGAAAGGTAATAATATCCAGACACAAGCTGCACCCTGTCAGAATATAAACCGAATTCAGTTTGTCAGTACGTGCAGTGCTCACTAACAAGAATGTAACAGAATTTATGATTTGCAGAAGGTCGCCCACTTTGTCCCTGTCTCTACTTACATGTTGTACATGTATGGCAATCTGCTCTTCGACAAAGCCTTCATGTGGGAATACACAAAACTGGCCACTTGCAAATTGCTCTCCTTCATTGCCACATTAGCTATCGTTGTTATTAAAGGAAGGGCAGGCCTTGTCTCAAAGATAACAGCACAAGCCATCATGCGCACTTCGGGGGGAAGCGACTGGTCTGCAAGGATCTGGATGAGATATCCCTGCACCTGCAGAGAGAAAACACAGTGTCTGGAATTACCAAAAATTAAGACTTTTTTTGCAGACTGGATCCACACGTAACCCACAAGAAATATGGGAGAGGGGGTCATCATCCCTGCAGAAAGGTTTTCTCATCATGGAACCATTCCTACATGGTTCCACATCATTTTATTAAGAGAACTGAAGGGGCCATGGAGGAACAGCCCCATGGAGAAGGGCTAGCACTGAATCTGAAATAAATGTCCATGTATCAACGTACTGAGTCAACCTACTGCAACCAAAAAGACATCAGTATAGCTTTTTGCATTACTGACATTCAAAGGTTGGTGAATAACTTCAGAAGAAACAACAATAGACAAAAAGATAAATTCATTCTTTGGAGTAACTCCACTGACTCACTGATCACGCTTCGCTATTTTAGACCACTTTTAAAAGGGTCTAAAAAAGCTCACCAAAAACAGTCTGAGTGGATGCTGTTTCATATAGCTCCCATATCTAAGCCATCTGAAAGGCAGGAGTCCTGCCTACAGTCACCGTGCCGGCAACCTCAGCAGGAGGTCAGTGGTGGCTCATCCAACCTTAAGGGAAGGGTCTAAAAGAAGCAGAGCAATATCAACGTTTTGCCTAGAAGGTCAATAGAAAGTGTCTCTCTCTCTCCTCCTGACTACTGAGACAGGTTAAATTATAGGTCTGACTTGTAGGTGGCTAAATTTCCACCATATATAACTAGCACAGGACTTAATTGGTTATGACAGATAACTAAAGAAACTGCTGATATCCTTCTGGAAGCTTCCTGCTAACTAACAATTACTACAGCTTAGCACAAAGCATCAGCTGCAACATAAATTGTATTGTGTTGTTCTTAAAAATAATCCTTTTTTTTAAAACATCTGAATCCACAGACATGATACCATTAAATTCATTACCCTTTACAGTACATATTCTCTAATTCACCACGTAAAGAAATCTCTGACAGAACATACTTACTGTTTTGGGGTCCTTCCAAGCTATTTTTCTCAAGGCCATTATGGCATCAATCTGAATGTGGATGGGGATATCAGAAGCACTGGATGAAAATATGGGAAGGAACTTCAGGATGCGCTTGATGCTGGCTGGTTCTCCCATGTTACCAATGCACTTCAGGGCTAACTTCATTTTGTCTTCACGGCCCCTGCTGATCGCTTCATCTGCCAGGTCATGGATGGGCTATAAGCAAAGCACAGTTCAGTCTTTTCTTCCTAATGTATACATTGCCCACAGTGTTCCCCTTACCCACTGAAAAGCCTAATGCAATAAACCAACAGGTTTTAATAAAATTACTGAGTAATGTCTTCTCTCAGGATTTTACCTTGTGATGTGAAAACTGTGTTTTCAATGATGAAGCAAATATCTATATTAGTAAAATGATTCATTGCTTTTGTTCTGGAGACCTATGAAATGTGTATTTGTAAGTCCAATTGCTATTTTTATACTGTATTTTAAAATAATTAAGCTAACATAATGAACATTACTAAGCTATTAACCTGAGAAGAAGCTGCCCACCTGAAGAACTTCTCTAGGACAAGCTGAGGTCTGAGAACAGTATCTATTGACCACAGAACTGTATCCCAAGCAGGCAACTTGCTGAAGCATGGGACTTTTCTGAATTCGAGAACTGGTCATTAGATCCTGTGGGGAAAAAAGGGGGAAAAAATTAATTTGGTGTTTAATACAGTGTTTAACATCACTTTCAGAGCAGGAAAATCATCAGAGCTTATCTGAGGGAGCAGTTTCAGAGTGATTATTGTTCACATCCAAACAAGTTAAATCAGCTTGTAGACATTTTATTTGCAAGCTTCACTTAGGAGCTTAATTCCCCACTAGTTTCAATATAAATAAGCATATATATACACGTTTACATAGAACCATTTTAATTTTCCTTAATTGAGCATTACACCAAAAATACAAAGATTACGGGTAAACATCAATCTATAAATGGAATATCCTTAGAACGATGTGTAACTCAATTATATGAATGATACATTCTCAAATCATATCCTTTTCTCCTATCTGAGAAGAATAATATTGACTAGAGATGGGAAAAATCCTGTTCAGAATAAATGTTTCATTATAGTGTCAAAATATCTGATGCTTGCACTAATTCTTTCAGTTGCAGCACTTTCCAGTTTATGGGAACAGTTTACCATTAAAAGAGCTATTCAAATGGCATAACACACAAATCCCCATTTGTTTCAGAAGTAAGGGATTGAAGCCGACAAAGTTTTGTCTGTAGAAGGCATGACATGAGATCCCAGAAAACTTGAATGGGAATTACTCTCAGAAGCTGTTATGGGAGAAAGGTTTTTGTATGCATGTAGCAAAATGAAGACACAGGACTGTGTCTCCTCTCGCGTACGTAGTGCCAAAAGAAATTCTGGCTCAGCATTTGCACAAAATTGGTAAGTATGAAAGGAGAATCCAGTCTCTAACGTACTTTATACACCAATTATCATTCCTTTTGTTATCAGATAGGAAATATGCACACAGATTCACTCACTGCTGCTACTGGAACAGTGTGTTCATCAGCTTTCATTAAATGGAGAGCAAAAGAAACACTTAGAAGAGTCTGAAGGTAGTTAAGGTCATCATTGCGAATTCTGGTCTTAATGAATTTGAGTGCTTCTGTGGTGCCTGTCGCAGAAACTGCACTCAGCAGCCATCGCCTGCAAGCAGGTTAAAAAAAAGAAATCCTTAATTTTAGTTCTCAATTCTCCAAAGATGGAAAAGTTTATTATAAATTGATACAATGAAATACCTGTAGCGGGGTTTATCTGAAAATTGTCTCCAGATGGACTCAAGACTATCAGCACTTGCTATCCGGCAGAGCTGGACAAGCTCCAAGAATCTGTATGGAACATCGTCGTGGAAATCTTGTTGGTTATTCAGGACTATGTGTTGCAGTGTTTCTACTATCTGTAACAAAACATGAGAGAGAGGGGGCACACATAATTAAATCCTTTGGCATTTATGATCATTACTCTTTCATTATTTTTTTTAAATTAGGAAAGCAATTTGAAGATCTAAAAATACTATACCCGTTGCTCAGGGTTTTTCGTCTTGATTAGCTGCAGTGGCATCTGTGGCAACGCTGACGGGAAGCGGTAACGAAGGCTTCCGTAGCTCTGCATGGAAATGTCCGGGGTGCTCCCCTGTTCGCTTCTCACTTCAAGCAAGGTGAGTTGTTGTCTGTCAAGAGGCAAGTGTCGCGAGAGGAATGAATTAGCTCGCTTCCTCCATCTGCCTTGGTTATTTCTTGGTTCAGTGACACTGTGATGGTATCAGTTTCACACTCTAATAATTTTTCTTATCATGGTAAAACCTTACAGTTTGCTAATGGATAAAGCCTTCTAATTGGAAGAAAGTAGCATTAAAGTTATCCACAATGAAATCGTTTCTGAGGAGCTAAACCGCTGTCTTCTGAATGAGAGCTACTGACAGTGTAATCAATTATTTTTATGTGCACCATCTTCCTCCTGACACTATAAATTAGACCTTTTTCAGGACAGAGTAGTAAAGTTGCATTCTTATAAGCGAGCAAAAGAGCTTTCCTCCTTGTCTTTCATGTAATTGTAGTGCCAAGTTCACCGGGGTACAAATAAAGAATGGTTCACTGAATTTTTAGGAGTACAGAAACCCCAAGTACGAGTACTTGTAGCTTTACCCAACTGCTGTGGAGCTCAATTCTCATTTCACTTCAGTTGAGGGTGAAAGGGACTGCCAGAATCTGTAATTATTCTCACTTTGTGAAACAAGCCCATGTCCCACCTACCTTGCTTCCGTGACAGCAACACCGGTCGGTTCACTGAGTGGTGAGATCTCATACACCTGCTGTGACACCACTTCTGTGATCAGGGTACCACTGTCTGACTGCTTCAGTTTGTAGGAGAAAGCTGCCGTCCCCTTTATGAGCCTTGCTTTCTGGAGGAGGACAGAGACACCCAAAAAGTGATTTGGAACAGAATGGGCGTGCTTCTAATTAGGAAGATCTTTTCACATCTCACATACCATCATGTCAACAGGACAAGGATAGATGTAAGCCATTCCAACGCTCTTCATCACCTTTTCCTGGCAATTATTTTGGTCTATGGTTTTGGTAACAGAGACACGGCTGTTCTTCCTGTCTTCCTGGATGATGTACCTCGTATGGCAAACACCTCCAATTCCAGCCTGGCAGATCAACAGACATAATGTGACTTCCCATTTTGATCAGGATTTCATTGTGTGAGAAGAAGTTTTACTGAATGAAGTTTCTGAAGGAGCAGTAGGAGGGTAAGAACCTACTGAACAGTCTCAATTATGTTTTGGAACCTGTTACCATTACACACAATTAATCCTATTGAACTAAAAAATAGACATGTGAACAACAGTCAGGGGATGGAGTTTAAAATTAAAAAGTAATCAATTAATTAATATCAACAATGAACAAATAAAATGGATCAAGTAGCTGCATCAGAGAAGCTGTATAACAAATACATTCATAGCCAATAATGCTTTTTTTCTTCAAAGGACTGCATTTGAAGTCCTAAAGACAGATAACATAAAAAGAATCCAGCTCAAATAATTTGCTCAACACATATGCACACATCTTCTTCTATGTGAATAAAAATTGACCTTTTTTGATGATGAACATTTGAAAGTAGATGCAAATAAACAGAAACTTGAAGGAAGAGCACCTAAAGAAGACTCATCTTTTCAGTAAAGTAGTTATAGAATGGAAAAAACAAACCTCTTGCAATTCATACACGTTCTGTGTTTTTTTAATGGTTATCTGCATCATGTTCAGTATTCCTTTCACTATGTTAATACACATATTGGGGCAGTCTTCCGGGCCGTAAATGTTTCCAATCCGTCCGCTACTGTATTCAAACTTGAAGGGCCGGGTAAAACATGAAGAAACCATCTGGGTGATTTTAGAAGATCGAGTAAATGAGTCCCTGGGCCAGATGCCATTGTATTCCTCAAACTGTGGAGAGCGGATCTGAGAGGAAATTAGAGAAAGATACTTATGTGAATAAAATTACTTTGGTACTACACATGCAAAATGATTGGAAGAAATTACCATAATCACTGGTTCAATATGCTTTCTTTCCAAATATAAGCTTAGAAATTCATAAAGCAGTTTATTCTTTTGTCTCTTGCTTACACTATTGTAAAACCAGTATAAACCCTGTGGGCCCAGCAGTGTTATTTTATCTTACAGAAGCAGTTAACGTATCAGTATTATCTCCCAGGGACTTTTTAAACATTTTATTTGCATTAAATCTATAGGGAGAAAGGCTGATTCAAAAAGTAATTAAAAAAATTCAAATAAAATTCTCCTTATTTTTTTTCAGCCTTAAAAATAATATTCTGCTTTAGGTGAAATTTAGCATTTTAAGTTTATATCATTCTAAATGTCCAAAATTACACTTTTAGAACATTTCATTTTAATTTGTCCCCCTCCAATTTTTTTTTTTTTTTTACTAAACTCA
>VZTL01029008.1:27228-44122 GCA_013400535.1 Scopus umbretta
ACTCATTGGTATATTGGATCCATATTTTTTTTTTTACTAATGAACAATATATTTAGAAACCTCCCCCCCCCCATTCTGAGACACAATGTAAATCAGAAGCAATTTCAGTAACTTTGGCAAAGTTACTGCCAGTTTAGGTCCCTCAGAGCACAGCCTGGTGCACACCATGTAAGAACTTCAGGATGAAGACTGTAGTGAGAAATGCAATCCCTAGCCCATAATTTTGGCATCTTGCCGTCATCAGTGAAAGAAGATCTACAGCTCAACTACAAGCAGTAGGAGGTCTGTCACTGAACTCTGTGCCCAAAAAGGAGCTCTGATACATAACTAAATTAAACAGACAAATAAAAGTATTTTTCTGAAATGTATTTATTTTGGATGGGTCATGTCCTATTAGATATTAGGAAAAATTTCTTTACTGAAAGAGTGGTGAGGCATTGGAACCGGCTGCCCAGGGAGGTGGTGGAGTCCCCATCCCTGGAGGTGTTCAAAAAACATGTGGATGTGGCACTCTGGGACATGGTTTAGTAGACATGGTGTTCTGGGTTGACGGTTGGACTAGATCTCAGACGTCTTTTCCAACCTTAATAATTCTATGATTCTATCTCTATTGATGTTGGCAGAGCCATGATTTCACACATACAGATCTTTTATATCATTATCCAAACACAAAATAATATTACATGCTCTTTTTTGATGCCTTTCATTTTTTTAATCTTTCTTCTATCACTTATCACTTCTTATGTTTAGCTTTTATCACTTTTTTAAGTCTACGTTCATTAATCACCTGCATGCCAATGATTTTACACACCTAAGTGCTGGCTTCCCACAGAAGTTGGAAATGCATGTTGAGGATAGAATAGAATCTTAAAATCAGAGTAGGCTTGAGTGCCTTGAGTTAGAAATAAACATTTTCTAAGAGAACCCCCGATTTTGGCACCTCTATTTCTGGTACAAATTCTTGAGGAACACCTGCTATGAACAATTTCCACAACAAACACCTCTAAGCGACTGGATGCCAAATCACTCATCAGTTCTGAAACTTTAGCTTGCAGATGACTCTGACATCTACAGCGCTGAGCCTCCAGTTTTGTTTCCTACAGCTTTCCAAAACCACAGATTAGCCAGATGCAATTATATGACTGTAACTTATAGTTCACTACTGCATTATACATTTGGAAGAAAGCACAGTACCTTGAGGAGGTAAATGTTCTCCGACAGCCCACTGATCTCTAGTTTGCTGCTCAAACGCACGCCGACTTTGGCTAAATTCTTTTCTTGAAGCCCATTCAACACCCAGCCTTCATAGCTGTACAAATAGCTCTTTCTGCTACTGAATCCAGGGTCTATGGGGAATAATAGCCATTTTCACAATCCTATAAGCACGTTCTAATAAATAGGCATCACAGGAAAGTCACTGAAAGAAGGTTATAGAAGGAAATTTACTTACCAATGTCAAACTTCTGGCTACCTGCAAAAAGAGATGGAAAACTAGATGAGTAACATTCAGCCTAGATCCAATTGTTGCCACTGAACTTTGGGAAATTTGGGGAAAACAGAGATGAAGAAGGGATACGGCGGCTTACCTACAAGGGTGAGCGCTAGTGCAAGTATGATTCCCCTCATAGTGAAGGTGAATGGGGCTCTGCCGGACATGGTGAGACTTTTATGGAAGAAAGCTCAGGAACACGTGGCTGTGTTCTGCTGAATTCTCAAGTTTTTTATCAGTTTATGTAAACACTTCCCTTTTTGCAATCATACGAGAAGTTCTCTTCGGATGGAATAACGGAAATCAGGTCGTACCTTGGCATCCCACTGACGTTCTCATATAAAGCCCTTTTCTGGAGTCTTTAAGTTTCTACTTATCCTAGTAAAACAATTTTACCAGGCTGTTCACAATAAATTTATAATAAACACATTACTTCATTTCTTAGGTCGTGTCACGGCTGGCTGCTGGTATTTGGTCCTGCCACAGATTAGGTTGATTTTGCCCAGGTTATGCTGACCTGGCACCTGACCCAAACCGTTATCTAACTGATAATGGCCCAATTAACAAAGTAGAGTCAGCGTCACACACGTCCTTTCTCTTCCCTCAGCACTGGTTTACGGCCACCCCTGAAAACAGGAGACAAGGCCAGCTAAACCCTTGCTATTCGTATATTCACACATGCACCAAAGCACATTTAACATCCTACTGAAAACCCATATGTATGGAATATATATATTTAATATGTATATTTATTTATTTAAATAAATCAGAGGCCCACTGTGTCCTTTCAGCTCCGGTCACACTGACCAGGAATATTTTTTAAATGAACAAAGATTTCCTAAGCAATCTGTAAATATTTTAACTTCCAAGGTAAATGACAGCTAAATATGAGCAATTAAAACCCGCAGAGACTCTTAGCAGTGAAGCAGGGGGAATGGGAGTGCAGGTCAGCTAGAACTTTTGCATTTCCCAAGGAGCCAAGTACAAAATGCAGCCAAGTACCTGAACCGATGTAGGCTTGCAGCCAGCTTCATCACCGATTTACCTTGAGAGCCCAGGAACCCATTCACACAAGCGGTCTGTTCTAGAGATGTCGGGGGCATGGAGGCAAGTGGAGATGCACAGAACACGCTTGCCCTTTTTGAGCATGGTAATGGATGGATAATCACAAAAAAGGGAGGAATGAGTTCTGGTTAAGCCCCCCAGAAAGTCATGGAGTCTTCCAAAGTGAGCTGGGTGGCAGCTGGTGCAACAATAAAAGGGAAGAAAAATGCACAGGGGCTTCTGAGTTGGAGGGTATTTCTGGAGGGGTAACTTCAGGCAATGCAATAAACTGTGGGCTTTGGGCCAGAAATGTGAACCCGATTCTAATTCACATCTACGACATACTGGTTTTTCAGGGACTTTATTTCTGTTCCCACAATACCTGTGGTTATAAGGTTAGGTGTGATTTGCGGCAAACGCTATTTTAATGACCACAAACGCACATTTATTTTCTATTCCAGCAGTTTCTACAGTCTCCCACTAGTGACTGCCCTTCCCAGGCTGCCAGTCCCACAAGTCTTGACTTTTTCAAACAGATTTCACCTGGACTGTAATTCCACCTGGGGATGTGCAAGCTCTGTTTTGGGAACTGCCATCCAGCTCACTGCAGAAGACTACATTGCAGGGGGACGACCCATGAGCAAGAAACATTTTCATGATTATCCATCTATTATTATGTTCAAAGGAACAAGCATGTAACAACCTTTTCTCTATGATGTTGGCAAGCTCTTCCATACAACTGTAATTAATTTTTTATCATTGAACATTTATTTGAAACAAACTTACCTGTTACGCATTCCAGTTAGTTTTACGCTGTGTACACCTCAAAACTTGAATAAAGGAACATGAGTACTGTGTCAGTGTGAAAACTACAACACGGTGTATAGCACGGGACTTTTTTTTATTTTTTTTTTTTAATTACAGTGCAACTTGGCTGGGCATAGTGAACATTAGAGGTCAGATGTATTGTCTGAAAGCAATAAATAAATCATCAGATAATTTGAACGTTTCTTTTGGGATCAGTTTTTGGATCTAACTATATCAACCTTTCATATCTTGTCATCTACTTCTCTTGCAAATTAGATGGGGGTGGAAAGAAAGAAAGTAAAAGCAAGATGTCTTGCATGTCTTCACACACAAAAGCTTTGTGGTAACTGCAAATTAAAAAAAAAAAAAAGAGAAAAAAAGGCAGCACAAGTAGTAGCTCAGCTAATTCAGCATGCACAGCATCGCCATTACCCTGTAAATACTTCTGTTCTCCTTTCAAGAATAACCTGTTTAAACGGATATTATCTTGGGGATTTATTAGGTACCTCAGCCTGGTTGAAGCGTACATAGAATCATCCCTGATAAAAAGCTAGGATACGGTCTGGGGTTTTTTTCATACACATGGGAATATTTTTGTCCTGATGCAACTGAAATGGAGCAAGTCTGCAGAAGCTGGAAGAGGGCTGCTTTGTAGGGAGAAAGTTTTCTTAACTACAGTTTTCATTAATTAATGTTTTGCTATACAGTCTGCTTTGCAAAAGCCATATTGTATCATCCTCAACCACTGGGGATGAAAGGGGGAAAAATTAACAGCTGTAATCTAACCCTGGAAAGTAAGTTCTCATTCCTAATCAGACTGATACGTACGGTATGAAGACTGCAAAAGAAGCAGTGCATATCCTTTTTGAAAGTTTTGTGAAATAAAACACCACAGTTTAAGAGAACCACTCACCTTTTCAGTATTATGCATGGGCAGCTAACAATAACTGCATGCTGATCAGTCACTGGCAGCCAGCACTTCTTGTTCCTTCTTAAGCAGGCCCCTTGCTCCATTACCTCAAACATGCACCTGTGCGTGGGGACACACCTGCATTACATTCCGGCAAGCAGTCTCCCCATTGATCTTCAACAGTCTCTTGAGTAAGAAGGATGCTGGCTGTTTCCAGCTCAGTGAAATATTACAATGTCACACCGTACTACCAACCAGACCACCTGCAGTACTCACACCACTATTAGCAGCAGCTCCAAGTTGAAAAGCTTCCTGAGCACCGCATACGGAGCAACCCAAAACACTCTAGGCGCGTTTTCTTTCTTTACAGGGACGGGACTGCATTTATACCCCAGGCTTCCAGACCAGGTTTCAGAGGTCAGCTCAGGACTCAACTGCACACGTGCTTCTAGCACAGTTGGTTCTTCCATGGAGGCATTCAAATGCATTTCCACTTCTGTAAGATGGGTTGCAGAACATTAAAGCAAAAAAATTAGTCCAAAATGTTTATTAATTGCTAATCATTCAATAGGCACAAAGAATTAAATAGGTAAATTATTTTGTCCTTCAAAGGCATTATCCCAAAACTTACTGCCATGAAATAGAAGTGTCTAGTAAAGAAGTCCAACTAAACGGAACGCATTTAAGAGTCCCGATAAAGCACCATCCAGCACCCCTTAATTACTTCAGAACAGCAGCAGCCCCTAGTGGCATACCGATCGCACCTCGACTATGGACTTAGGCCTGGAATAACCTACTGGCTTGAAAATAAGAATCCTACACCTAAAGTACTGTTCTCCCTCTTAATTGCCGATACATTAAATTTTTCGCTTTACCTCTTTGAATATGTTTTTTGAATGTATTTATCCTTCCGTAACTAAGATTCAGGCAAGAGCTGTCCAACATGCCGTGGGGACAGTGTAAGCCCAACAGTAACTAGACGCTGCTAAACCCTTTCAGCTGATGACATGACTATGATCCCCCATTTATTGAGGGAGAAATGGAGAAATAAACTAGAAAAAAAAAGAAATACGATGTTATTTGTATTGTCTTTCCAACCTGACTACCTATGCAGTAGAAAGGTGACCAAGGGTATCATTATACACACTTCTGCTTCCTTAAGGGTGCTATGCAAGAACCGTACTACAAGTATCCTCCGCAGTTTGCACTGGCTGCTACGTCATCTCAAGCTGTAACTCAGTGTACCGAGCTCATCAGCAGAAACTGCAGTTTTCTGTCTCGGCTCCTTGAAGAACTCCAGTGTCTTCTCTTTCCTATGTTACTACTATTTCTCCAGGTCATCCAATCACTCCATTGCATCCAATTCTGAAGATAACAGGTAGAGCAGCAATGCATTTTTAGTGAAGGATTCTAAGCTTCAGAGTTAATTTCCTTCCTACGACACCCTGAGAAAGGCAGAAGTTTCTCAGACATCTTCCAAAAGGTCAATTACACTAGGATCAGAGCTAAAACCCAACAAGAGGCAAGACGGACTTGTAATGGGCAAGGAAAAGTGCATGCTTTGAGTCAGGTGAAGGAGACACTGAAACATCTTGCCTCCACTTGGCTATTTTTGTGCCATTATAAGCAAAACAGATTTCCCAAAGGCTACACCGCAAAAAGATTCTGGAGCCCGTTAAAAGGAAAAACTAATACCACCCAAAACCAGCACTGGATTTGTTGACATAGCATACAGCCCTATAACCACGACAGCTTAAAAGTTTAGTGCACACAAAACACAGAACCAGGGTTTCTTAGAATAGAATTACACATTTATTGTTCACATTTGAAATAATTTGGTTCCCAACTGAACCACTTAAAGTTCTAATCCATCTGTAAACCAAGTATCACTATAAAACAATTTAAAACGCCATGTAAAATAATACTATGTATGCATGTGTTTCATTTCATGGTTTCTCAGCATAATCACTTTGTCTATTTACAAATATATAAAGATTTTGCACTTTAAGTCATCTGAAATATCAAAGAGGTATTTTGAAATCACACAA
The DNA here is from genome assembly GCA_013400535.1 of Scopus umbretta. NCBI lineage: Eukaryota > Metazoa > Chordata > Aves > Pelecaniformes > Scopidae > Scopus > Scopus umbretta. The sequence continues at coordinate 33,527 of VZTL01029008.1, forward strand.
TAAATATAGAACCTGCTTTGTTAAAAATCTACAGTACACTGTACATTCAAGTTGAGGCAAAAGAAGTTTTAATGCCAGTTACACTTGAGACATAAATGAATGTTTCCAGTAATTAAACAATTTCTAAAAGTGCTATCTCTGCCTGTGATGAAAGATAACATTAGGATCCAGTAGTTCGTTACAGTCAAGTTTCAGACCATTGCTTCCTTCACAGACTCAGAGCTTCTGTTACTAGAAAAATATCAAAGCTTTTATATATTTTTAAATTACCTTCTTTCAAGAGCTGCAAGAGGCAAAAAATGGTCTAAAAAATAAAAGCCATGTGCACGCACATACACACACACGCCACAATTCAGATCACCACATAATCCTCTAGAAGAACAATCAAACTCACAGCATTCCGTTTCACTTGAGAATGGGAAGTTTATGAACAAATCTCTAACAAAAAACCCAGCAGGCAACCCTAGGCAGGCTAAGGCAGTTGTTCTATGTGCAAGTTTCTACGTAGCAGAGTGCCAGCTCCAGACTCTTCCCAGGACTTTGTGCGTTATTCCGTTTCTTCTTTGTCACTCTCCACCCACTGATTTGGCTTGCTATCTCCAGCAGGTTTTTTTGATGCAGCACCGGAACTAGGAAAAAGCAAATGTTACAATGCAAATAAATTATGCTTTGGACAGAAACACAGTACTGTTTTTACAACATGATGTTTAATATGTTTTGTTATATATCAGCCATAAGCCTTAGATTAGGCTTTCTGTAAGTTATCACAACGCGGTCTCCATGCTCTACGTAAGAGTTTAGCACTATAAAAATAACCATCTGCACCATCATTTCAGATACCTGTTACGTGTAGTATACTGAGAAGCCTGGCAAGGTTCTGCTGAAACCGGACCACTCAACACACAGTGCGATTTCCTTTGCTGAGATGTAGATTTCACTAACTGATTGTCTTGGTCAGAACCTAAGAGATATACATGTCATCAGCCAAACTACAGTGCAACCAAAAACATTTGAAGGATTTGCTTCTTTATGTTTTCTGCTTTAAAAAAAAAACAAACAACAAAACAAAAACAAAAAAAAACCTACACCAAACATCTTACGGCATGGCTATAATAATAAATCTTGTTATCACAGATATGTGATATAAAATTTTATAACTGCACTTAGTGCTGTTGAATGAAGTTACATCAAATTTAGAATCCTAAAAGTGAAGCATTTACATACACAATCACCGCTGCAAGTAGTCATATTGAAGTCAAGTTTAGTGTCACTCAAACGTAAAGTTTCTCACTTTACAACTGATAAAGCTTTTTTATTCCTTAAGTAAAAACTTCACCAGCATGCATATAAAGTCATTAATACCAACATAAGAACTTGCAAACTTGCCAGAGTGTAGAAAAAAATTTAAAAGCAGTAAGTTAGATGCCTTAGCAGGGATTGATCTGGCCTTGCCAAGTTTGGCCATGCCTTTCCATTGACTTCAGTGATGGTTAAGTTCATATAAATGCTAACTCATCCTAACATTTAGATTCCAAAACTTTCACATGAAGTGTAAAAAAAAAAAATAGAATGACTCTGTATTCTACAGTATTCATCATAGCACTACAGAATAAAGAGCTTTTGGACAAGTGTTGTAAGAAAGGAAAATTTAACATGAAACAATTCTAATGACAGCCTGTGGAGCGATGTCCAAATGGAGTATGATTCTCTGTGTGGCAGACATTATTTGTTTTTATTACTATTATCCAGTAGCTTAAGATTAGGATACATAAGATTCAAGAATGCCAAGATTCAAGAAGAGAAAATATGGCATTAAATATATCCAGAAACACTAGAATTTGGAAAAAGGCAATTACAAATCAAAAGCTTTGGTGTACAATGAATGTTAAAGAGATATCAAGTTGCCCACAGATCACTAAATTGCATTCTTCATGAGCAACAACCAAACAATCTCAACTCTGTTCCTAAAAATAAGTTTTCCTACTGTGGAAGATCATTTCATTCCATGCTTACAGAAGCGCTACAGGAATTGCACAGATGAGAAATAAGGAAAACCCAGAACACAGGAGGCAGGCTACTTTATCTAACAACAGTACAAATTCAAGCCAACTTTACTTGCCAGGCATTTCACAAATTTATCTTTAAACGCTGGCTGCCAAAACATGAATCTACTTAACAGAGATTGTTGTTACTTTTTCCTCCCTGGTCCCTGTTTTTTTTGTCTCACCCCACCCCTTAGAAATTATTGAAGGCTCAGTGATGAAGACCAAAACACTGCACATGCATACTCAGGCATGAGTGGGTAGGAAATACACTTACCAACTTGAAAGAAAAAAATATTGTAGAAGTAAAAAATACTTTCAATAAAAGCAATACTCCAAACTACATGTCATAAAGCCATATCATCTTTTCTGAAGAAATTCTTTTATGAAGATCTGAATATTAAAATTTAGGTTTTTATTGCTCAAACTTATTTTCATTATCATTATGCTCTTTTCACTATTTCTTTTTCCAAAGGAGATTTTTTTTTTTTTTTACATACTGAATATGTATGTGCATGCATGTTTAATATTACCTCATCTGAAAAAATTAATGCTGCTGTCTCCGCATGATGATGCTCTTGTTTCCAAAACTTCTTTCTAATCTATACAGACCTCTATAGGTTATGATTTCTTCAACTGCCTTGGCCATTAATATGCTCGCATTTCATTTAATTTAGTCATTCAAAAAGTTTCCTGTTCCCAACAGCTGTGCTGTCAGGTACTTGACATTCACCAGATCGCTTCACAAATATAAATTCATTACATAAGTAATTATCAGGGAGGGAGTTATCATAGTTCCCTTTTTAAAAGGGGATCTTGAACCACCAGTTACCCTGACAGGCAGAGGCACACAGATACATGGTAAAATTTGTCTTAGCAAGTTTGGGGTTTTTAATAGTTTTGTTCATATTTGCATCATCTAGTTGAAAGGGGGAAAGACAAACACGTTATAAGAACGTAATTTGAACCAAATACTTGCTTCCTAAGAAGGCACTTGGAGTTGTCACATTTTCAGAGTGCTTGTAATCAGTAGACATACTTAAGAACTGTTGCTTCAGCCATGCTCCTCTATCTTCTTCAAATGCCTTTCTCTAGGAAAAGAAATGATGATTTATATTTACAACCACAGTCCACATTAAATTGATGCTATTCTATCTAAGAAAGCAAAAGTTGTAATAAGTCCATGTCATTGAGGAGAGCCAGCAGTTAAACACAGAAGTACAGTCATGTGAGTAAGCTTTTGAATCCAACAAGGATTAGCTGAGGAGGTATTTTACAAGCCAAACCCCATGGTTTGTCTCACAGAGGTCTGACTAATCCTTTCATTTTACTGTTCTCCACTCCAGTGACACAATCTCCTATCACTGCCTCCCATGCCCCCTTGCCCCCCGGCGCAGCACTACCTTTCGGAGGTAGGCCTTCTTTCTGGGCAGCTTCCAGTAAGGATCCCTGCTTAAACCTCAACCCTGAGCCTTCTCCTAAACAGATAAAAGTGATATTGAAATTAGCACTGATTACTTCCATCCAAAACCGGGGCAGAAAGAAAGGGGTTGTTTCATTCTCCAATCACTCTGAGCACAGAAGAGAAAAATAATGTCTAAAAGACAACCTCCAAAAGATCCAATGGCTCTGGAATCAAGCAACAAGCTATTTCATCTCCAAAAACTATCAGTGAAACAGGATGTCCTCATTATATAAAATTATTTCTACTATGTCAGTAGAAAATAGAGCAAGCTGAACTCCAATGCAAGCTTTCATAAACACCTACAAAGCTTAGAGCATTGCTTCTCTTTTCCTACTTAAGCGTTTTAACAAGCAGAAGCACGGGTAGTTATGCTTATGCTGCAATGTAGTCCTAAACATTTCTGGACAAACAATTTTATCATCACTTGAGACTTTTAAAGCTGAATTCAAGATCCAACATGAAATTCACAAACTCATTAAAATGCAAATTAAATTAAAAAGTTGAAGAATACATATCTATATGTAGTTGTCTAAGTCAGTATTTGTCATCATGTGAATTACTGTTGTGCCAGTATCTCAAGTAAAATCTAATGTATTTTATGTTCTTTATAATAATTTTTACAGCATAAGAATTAAAAAAAAAAACAAAACAAAAAAAACCCCAAACACTCTTGAGTTAGACAAGCTGTCCATCTAGCTCAGTATTCTGTCTCCAACAATGGCCACAAGAGATGCTATTTATGAAATCACATGAACCTGGCCACTTTCTGCAGTGCATTCCTTCAGAGGTTCCCAGCCCCAAAAGTCATTTGATTAGAGATGTTGGAAGACATCCTTTTGTCCCCCCTTTTAGTATCCATCTGTGGATCTGCTGTTCATGAGCTTAGGCAACTTCTGGTATTGACTGCCTTCACAATCTCCTGTGCAAAGTCCAGAAGCCAACTACTTGATATATAAAAATGGACCTTTTTTGTATGCGTTTTAGACTTAATTTCAAGTAATTTCTCTGAGTCCCCTCTAGTCCTAATCTTGAGAGGTTTGGTGAACAACAGTACTGCTTTCGTCTGATCAACTGAATCCACAGTTTTGTAATTTTTAATCACACCCGACTCCAACTTTCTCTGTGTGTCAAAGAAAGCAGTTCTGTAAGCGATAAATCTAAAGCCCCTTTCTTTTTCCCTTCAATGGCTTTTTTTCCCCATCATATCTGTACCATCATAGTTTCATGATCACATCATCGTGACCTCCTTTCCTTGCTAAACTTGTAAGCCCCTTCATGTTCTTGGCCCTAACTATTGGCTAAACCACAGGACACACATGCACACATGCTAGAGCTCGCTTGGAGACACATCTACCTTGACTGCCTTCCAGTATGTGTGCTTACTGGCCAGCTTAACTACAAGAACAAAACCGGTAATGACCCTACTAAGGGAAAGGCAGCAATTACTTTGTGTTTCTGCGAGAGTCACTGGTTTTCGAAAAAGTTTAGGAATTGAGTACCTTTGGGAATTCAACCCTGCAGCCACATCTGACTGAAATTTGCATGGGCTTGCTTTCTTAGGAAACTGAACTTAAGCAGCATCTAATAAAGGATTTAGTGAATAAATGGACTGAATTTTGGAAGTACTTAGATACTTCAAAAGCTGAAACAAAAATGGGTCATTCCAGTTGCAGCAACTGTATTTTCCAATACACACAAAAAAACTTGTTTTTTTGAAATGCCAACAGAACGATTTCCTATAATGACCAAAGATACATTTTATACAGTATGGGAATGATCTTTCTCTACAAATGTGTCCTGGTTCAGCTGAGATNGTTAGCAAACAGATCTTGTTGGATGGCTGCACTTCAGTGTGTATAACAGTAAAACTATTTAACAATCATAACTCAACTTCCGTAAGCATTCCCTTTTCTAATACCTTTCCACTTTTCTAATACCTCAAGTCCTAATCTAATAGCAGCTTCTGTAAAACTTCTCCGTTCCTTCTCAAAATTCTTTTTTTGTTCTCGAAATAGTCTCCACTCTTCCTGAAGACGCTCTCTTTCTTCCAACAAGTAGCAGTCCTGTAGTAACAGAGTGGTGTCATCATCACATGGAGACATAAGCTGCTGCTGCAGATACAAAGCAACAAAAGAAACAAACATTAATTTGGGAGTGACTGTTAAGAGATGCAGTATTTCCACAGGTTCAGTTTTATCAGAAAAATGGTTGAAGTTTAATATAGAAACAATGTAGTATCAAGTTGGTAGCTGGTGGGTGCAGAGTTTCAGATAGCAAGCAAAATGTCCCCGTTCAGGCAGCTGACCTCATCAGCCTTCCTCACCTTTGTTTATCCCCCCCAAATTATTCGTACCCAGATTACAAGCTCATTAAATTACTAACCAACCCACTAGCACACCTATACTCAGACCGACCATTAAGATATTTTAGTTAAAAAGCATTATCAAAGAAAGGAGAAAGGCTCAGAGGTGAGAAAAGCAGCACATTAAAGAACAAAAAAGCTTCGATTCAGCTGAGAAAAAATAAGAAAAATTACAGCCTACTACCTGTAAAAGCTGTTGCTGAGTTTTGATCATTTCTTTACATTGCTGAATCTCTAACTCTAGCTTTTCAGTTTCCATCTCATGGTCTTCTCTTGAAATGACATCTTTTTCGTTCAAAGCTCCTGAATGTACACGTGACACTAAGGGGGGAAAAAAGCTACTTAAAAACAAAACCAAAAAATCCCTCACACCAGGGTCTCATAGCAATAGGGTTTAGACTGTATTTATTTTATCCTGAAAGACAGAAGTGCTTTTGAATACACTGTGTATCTATTAGAGACAAGAGATCCAGAACTGGTGCTACACATGTAATTATGCACAAAATCCAGTTCAGAAAAAGTGGCAATGAAAACATAGCTGTTTCACATTCCCCAAGGTAAACCAAGCGTCTGCACTGCAGTAAGTGTCACACAGAAACCTGACTTGTTTCTGCAATTATTTAAAGGAAGAATCAAGACAACTGAAGACTTCTTTTCACTGACATGCTGTTAGCCTATTCTTTGGAGCCCATTTTTGAAGGGCTTGTGTGTTCACAAAAATATGACAGTAACTATATTTATCACAGATATAAAAAGAAAGCCTTTTCCTTCAAGTCCTGTGAAGGAGAAAGGGAGCTAACAAACACTGTGTGCATATTTTCATCCCAGTGAGGGAATGAATTAGAGAGGAATAAAATGTATTTTGTATAATTACATACCCCTTTATTTAATTTCATGCATAGCTATCACAGTGATTGTAATGAGCCAAGTTTTGGCCCCGATGCCACTGTTTGAACATTAATTGAATCCTAAAGGACTAGACTATGGTCACCCCTAAATCCAAAAAACAAAAAGGTGACTCCGAGAAAACAGCAAACACTTGAAATATTTTTTCTGATGCTTACAACTATTTTTTCAGTTAGTTACACCCAATCAAGTATTACTCAGAACAAGCATTCTTAAAATCCTTTCTATGGTATAAACATATTCTCATAGACCATCTGCTCTTTTATTTGCAATTGCATGCGTGACCTTCCCAGTCTTATTCTTGACTGCAAACATCCCTGTGGTAGCAGCAGCATTTGCTTGCATGGGAAAAGAATACTAGGAAAGAATTTTATATATTTTTAGCTGTCTTTTAATGCTGTTTAACAGCTGGAAATGAGGAGAGTCTGGCACCATACCATCAGCCAGTTCACTTTAGAATGCCACAAGAAGCCTCAGAGGTATGGATGTGACAGGATTTACATATTTTGCATCCAGTTACTTCAAACTGTTACATCTGCATTACTTGAACTTCTCAAAAAGGTGAGAAAAGGCAAACAGACATTACTACAGGGCATGTACTTTCAAAAGAAAAATAATTATTTCTTCAGAAAGTTGCTGTTTACTGATCAAACTATAATCTGTCTCCTTTCTCATGATGACAGGCTTGGTATGCAAGTGCTTCCCTAACCACCTACTATTAAAACTCACACAGAAAAATGCCAATAAGAAGCCCTTTCAGAAAGGTCACAATGCCTTCCATTTTAGCTTCCTTTTAGCCTAGTCAGTAAAGTAAATCCTAAGAGCATGATACCAAATGGACTTTCCAGTAGCATTTTATATGTACATGCAATACGGTTAAACCTTACCTTGGTTATCCAGCTTTTCAACATGATTTTTCAACATTCTCCATTGTTTTCTAATACTGTTGGTAAGCTGCTCTCGCACAGTTTCACAAGACAGTTCCCACATATTCTCTTTATTTAACTCTCCAATATCTTCCTCCAGGTCTGACAGCACCTGTAGAAGCAGAAAACAAGAAGCTGCAAACCACTCTACCACTCCAAATATGTGCCTTACGGTTATTTAAATACTTATATGGATTTAATTTACCAAAGAGAAGGAAAACCCTTATATACAGGACAGATTTTTCCATCCAGGGAAATCTGACTGTCAGGGAGTTCAGTTGCCTGACAGCATAATGCTGAAGAGACAGGAGTGACCTGGCAGTCCCTAGAACCCCACCGCAGGAAGAGTGTATCAGCTGGCAAGACTCACTCTCACATATCTTCAAGCTAGAGAAGTTCAGACTGCTGAGTTCTGCTCTCAAACTTAAGTGGTAGCTGCCCATAAACTCACTATGGAGCACGAACAGGATTTAAGACAAAGATTTTCTCCTGTTGAGAATTAAGTAATTTGTCCCTGCCTTATTTTTCTCCATGATAAAAAAAAAAACCCCACAACACACTGAAGGTAGAGTGGAACTAGCACCTCCCTCTCCCACTTCCATTTTACGCTACTGTTCAAACATCAAACCTGAATGCTGCCTGGAAAAGCTAAGACATAAAAGTCTAAATGGTTGAGAGAAGATTAGCCCAGGACACCTTAGTAGATTTAAATTGAAAAACTACAGCCATTTGAATACCTGGTATGAATACTCCGCTCTCCTCGAGCATCTAATCTATTGTATACAATCCCCTTTATCTACCAAGTAGATTAAAAAAAATGGGATGGGAAGCACCAAACGAAGAAGTTCAAAGGTATCAAAGTCATTCATTTACATATGCAGTACACACTTTCTTTCCAACCTGGATCACAGGAGATCTAAAGAAGCAAAACAACAGCTATAAAAAAGCGCAGGTTTTTGGTTTGGGTTTGGGGGGTTTTTTTGGCTGTTTTTGGGGTTTTTATTTGGTTGGTTGATTTAAGAGTTTTATGTCACTTCATAAAGAAACATCTTATTCCTTTACTTATATTTACATATACTAACACAATGAAAACCCAGTCTGGAGTAGGCCTCTGGAGAGTACTGTGATAATATGACAGTCTGGCTAGTTTCATGGCTGTTATTTTGTGATGGGAAGCAAAATGATAAATGATGCGACTACGTTACTAGCTGCCACACTCTCAAGGTGTGTTTCCTTCTAAGAATCAATATGAATTAGCATTTCTAAGTAGAAACGCAATGTTTGAGTGGTTTGGGGGTTTTTTTTTTATTCTGCAAGGGATTCAATAAGAGTTCAGATTTCATATCAAAATGTTAAAAGAGCCACAAACAAGCGTGAATTATCAGATGCAATGTTTTAAATAAAAATTCATTTTCAAACATTCACAAAGCAAACCAGAACTTCTAAATAAAAAACTAATCCATGTAAAATACACATTGTGGGACAGACTAAGTCTTAAATACATAATTTATTTCTGCAAAACCATAGTTTTTGGCAACATTCTTACTGTTTATATTAATTTGACAAATGTTAAAAAAATCAAAACTAAGCAGTGTGCCTATCATGACAAAAACTATCCCCAATTCTAGAGTGGCATGAAATTAGAGAAGGCATGAAATGGACTGAATGGAGAAAAAAAAAAACCAAAAAAAACCAAAACAAACCACCAACAAAAAAAACCCAAACCAAAAACCCCACACCACCCTACAACCTTGCTGAAATAACTTTACTTGAGACTTGCATCTTCTATCATTAGAAGTACTTCTATCATTATTCTACTACTAGAAATTACTATTGCCTAGTAAGTAATTTTTCTGCTTATTTTGGTTAATTAGAACTTTTACAAGAGAACTAATCAGAAGTTTCAGTGCGGCTTTTAATATTTGCTTAGTAGTTTATTAATGCTACAACAGTTAACAAATACTTGTCTAATCACCCAAGGACGGTGAATTTCAGAGTGCTAAGTCCCATTTTTTTCCTCAAGTTTGTTTCAATGGCCAAGTTCATAAAGACCCCATTCCCACAGCTGGATTTTCACCAGTGTACTCAAGTTTGTGCCAAACACTCCTGGCCTCACTGGAATCCTAAAAGCAGGACCATTTACAGAACTAGTACCTGATTATGTTTTATGCTATATATTATACCAGACACCCATTACTGAAGATCAACTTCTTGTTGCTGAGCTATAGTAGTAATGAGATCTACTGATTTCCTACATGAAGAACTTTTGAGGCAAAGGTTAACACGCTGCACATGACCGAACTTCACTAAATACACATGGGAGTCATTCCGTGTGGCATAGGAAGCAAGTCATCTGGTGAAGTTAGAGAGTTTATTCATGTCTTACAAAGAAGTGGCCAGAGAGAATCTTGTGCTTTTCTCTGCAGTGCATTCTGGGGCCGGACAGATGCACCCGAGATGGCTCAGAAATAAAGGAAGTAGTACAGCAACTTGAGCAGGACAGGGGACCTTCTAAAACGGCAAGCACTAGATTCCACAGAAACAGCACACTCTGGAAGGTTCCATCTACACATTCTTATGTACCAACATGTACTATTTATTGTTATAGGAAATGCTTCATACTTTGTTCTGTAGTGTATCCATGTTCTCTTAATATCCTATTACTGGTACACCACCGGTCCTGAATGATTCCTAGAATCTAGCCTTTACGCATGGTTTCTGTATTTCAACTCTCTTATACCCCGGGATACTCTTTCTCTTATCACTAAGAGAAAGCTCAGTTAACCTTCTAGATTATTCCCTACTTCACTCAGACATCAAAACAGAACTGCAACTTCTACCAAGGAATCAGCAAAAGGAATAAACAAGCTCCCCGATAAAGAAAAAAAAAAAAAA